>JAVIAB010000156.1:18507711-18687711 GCA_032433765.1 Megaustenia siamemsis | reverse complement strand
TGACACATGCCTAACATAGACATGCCCATAAAGATATGACACATGCCTAACATAGACATGCACATAAAGATATGAGATATGACTAACATAGACATGCACACACAAAGGTATGACACATGCCTAACATAGACATGCACATAAAGATATGAGATATGACTAACATAGACTGAAAATTCGAGAACACTAAATCATGTGCACGAACTCTGTAGCACGGCCTGAATACCTTTCTATTTTAACTTCCATCATCATCATCATCATTATGTGCCATACAGGTTGGCGTAGGCGATCATGTCCTTCCACAATCTTCTATCCACAGTGCATCGTATCAGTTCTGTTGTTGACTGTTTTCTATGCCATGACACCAAGTTATCCAGTATTTTCTCTCTTTGTCGCCCGCGATCTCTCTTTTCTTTTATTTTGCCACTTGTAACCAAGTATTCCAACTTTCCTCTTCTCATGATGTGCCCAAAAAATGATGATTGTTAACTTTAACTTCCATGGGTTCTTTTAAAAAAAAAGTAAAGAGCCCCGTTATGCCAAGTGGCGTATAGGGAATGTGGTGTTAGTGACTATAATTTGTATTAATATATATTAATAAAATAATATTACATAATAATAAAACTTAATATTAATTTTCTTCAGCACACTATTTTTGAGGTTATATGGTCGGCATTACGCCCGTGCCACTTTACTTTCCCAGAAAAAAAAAAAAATCCGGTTTCCATTTAAGGCTGGGTGAACCTTGAAGCCGTCGATCAGGATCGAACCCGACCTCTTATCCTTAGTAGTCTAATTCACTAACTACTGAACTATCGCGGCTCCCAGGGCTCTTTAATCTTGAGTTTGTTTCTGTTATCTGAGAGAGGGCATCGAATACCAAGAGATCAAGGGAGATAAAGCCACGAAGAAACCATAGATTAATTTTTATTTTTTAAATCAACACCGCCCGTGGTGGACTAGAATCTGGGCGTTCCCTGTTCAGAGGAGAAACGTCAGTTAGCTGAGTGGCAGTATTCCCTTGCGTTTGGCTTCGTGGCAAAGCGCTGTGCCACTGAGTACGGGTTCGATTCTGCTTTGGTCCATATATTGTTCTTTGTTGTTTTTTTTCTGTTGTTGATTTTTTGTTAATTTTTTTCTGAGTGCTGTAAACACACCTCTTCCTCTGAATTGATTCGCTGATTATCGCCTCGGAAGTTTCCCTCTATAATAATATTCATGTATTATTATTTGTCTCCTACCTCTAGACTACCCGTCCCCCTGTAATAACACTTCTTCAGCACCATCCACCTCCTCATCTTCTTCTGTTTGCATCATCCACCTCCTCCTCCTCTTCTTATGTTTGCACCATCCACTTCCTCCTCCTCTTCTTCTGTTTGCACCACCCACCTCCTCCTCCTCTTCTTCTGTTTGCACCACCCACCTCCTCCTCCTCTTCTTCTGTTTGCACCACCCACCTTCTCCTCCTCTTCTTCTGTTTGCACCACCCACCTCCTCCTCTTCTTCTTTTTGCTTCATCCACCTCCTCTTCTACTGTTTGCACCATTACTTCAATTCTCTTCAATACAACGAGACTGAACATCCATATTATTTTTAGATATCAGAAGAATGAACGACACTGAGGTAGAGGAACAACAGAGTCTACAAGTAATTGCAAGTATACACACAACATTTACATCTATTATATTTGGCTCATTGTATTTGTTATTTTTGGTTGTTGTTACTTATTTCATTGTTACTAAGATGGTAACTTATGGGAATTTCCCCATTTTATTTCAGTTCAACGTTTTGTGAAAAGCTTGTGATGAAACGTTTATTCACAGATAATTCGTTTCTTTGTTCTTTGTTCTCGATTGAATAGCTAGTGTCCTTAAAGTACAGTGGAATCACGGTATTCGTACATTTGCCTCGGAATTCGGACATTTGACTCGGAATTCGGACAGTTTTCGTGACGTCACAATTGTCAAACTTTCAGATCAGCTCCATTTATTTGCATTTTTGTTTTCAAGAAACTTCACTTTATTTGTAGTTTATTTTTAATTTCAGGATGTTTTTGACGGTCTATCTGGCGTTTTTTATTTTTTTAGATAATCGTTGCACTGTGTTGTTTGTAAATAATAATTTCAAAACTTGGGAAGATCTTCCTGACAGGACTTTCGTGGCTAAGGTCACTCCACACAGTCGTACAAACTCTCAACACACACGAGGTCCTAAGTAGACAAATCGCCATCCTAAGTGCTGCAAGGACAGTCATACAAGCAACGTCAAGCCAGAACCTGGGGAAGGTCGTTCGGGAAATAAAGAACAACATAACTTCGCTTTCAGAAAAGACAGAACTAGTCATGCCGTGGATACCAACACGTTGTGGCATATCTGGAAACGAGAAAGTAGAGGAACTCACAAAAGCAGGTGGGAGCCTTCAACAGTCTAACCAACCCCAGAGCCTCAAAGAAATTAAAACAACCCTGAAGCAAGCTAGGAAAATAGAATGGAGGGAGTTACATGGAAAATATGAGCCAGAACATGACAGCCTAAACTTAGGGACATGAGCAGACCAAGATATTCTATCTCAGAACTATATTCTATGACGGGTCACTGTGGTCTTAAAGCACGTCTACACAAGATATGACTTAGTGACTTTGCAACAAGTGACTGTGTATAGCAGTGAATGTGAGAGTGTGGGGAAATGTAAGGTGTGGTAACGGTCTGGATACAAACACCGGATGTGTGAAATAGTGTCAAGCACGAGATAGTTGGAGTGAACTGTGGTCTGAGGGAATCACGGGTTTTGGAAGACAATGGAGAAACACGGATAGAGTGAGTAGGTGGGGGTTAAGGTTAAGGTAAGATAGGTCGGATGTCGTGAAGGAAATCCATTGGATGGAAAATTTAGGAAGTAGCTGTTGATTGGATAGAAGGGGAGATTTATAAAGGACTGTAGAGGGTCCGAGAGAGAAGATCATACGTAGGTATGACCTAAGGTATCAGCAGGTTGGCTACGCCTTGAGGGCGTAATGATTGTCAGCATGGAGCCCATACTACATAGATGGCTAGCACCAGTAAGTGAAATGTTCGAACTTAGAACCATGAACACAAGCTCTAGGATAGACAGCACCAGTAGGTGGAATGTTCAAACTTAGAACCATGAACACAAGCTCTAGGATTGACAGCACTAGTAGGTGGAATGTTCGAACTTAGAATCATGAAAACAAGCTCTAGGATTGACAGCACCAGTAGGTGGAATGTTCAAACTTAGAACCATGAACACAAGCTCTAGGATTGACAGCACCAATAGGTGGAATGTTCAAACTTAGAACCATGAAAACAAGCTCTAGGATTGACAGCACCAGTGGGTGGAATGTTCAAACTTAGAACCATGAACACAAGCTCTAGGATTGACAGCACTAGTAGGTGGAATGTTCGAACTTAGAATCATGAAAACAAGCTCTAGGATTGACAGCACCAGTAGGTGGAATGTTCAAACTTAGAACCATGAACACAAGCTCTAGGATTGACAGCACTAGTAGGTGGAATGTTCGAACTTAGAATCATGAAAACAAGCTCTAGGATTGACAGCACCAGTAGGTGGAATGTTCAAACTTAGAACCATGAACACAAGCTCTAGGATTGACAGCACCAGTGGGTGGAATGTTCAAACTTAGAACCATGAAAACAAGCTCTAGGATTGACAGCACCAGTAGGTGGAATGTTCAAACTTAGAACCATGAACAAAAGCTCTAGGATTGACAGCACCAGTAGGTGGAATGTTCAAACTTAGAACCATGAAAACAAGCTCTAGGATTGACAGCACCAGTAAGTGAAATGTTCGAACTTAGAACCATGAACACAAGCTCTAGGATTGACAGCACCAGTAAGTGAAATGTTCGAACTTAGAACCATGAAGACAAGCTCTAGGATAGAAAGCACCAGTAGGTGGAATGTTCGAACTTAGAACCATGAACACAAGCTCTAGGATTGACAGCACCAGTAAGTGAAATGTTCGAACTTAGAACCATGAACACAAACTCTAGGATTGACAGCACCAGTAGGTGAAATGTTCGAACTTAGAACCATGAACACAAGCTCTAGGATTGACAGCACCAGTAGGTGAAATGTTCGAACTTAGAACCATGAACACAAGCTCTAGGATTGACAGCACTAGTAGGTGGAATGTTCGAACTTAGAACCAGGAGCACAAGCTCTACGATTGACAGCACCAGTAGGTGGAATGTTCGAACTTAGAACCATGAACACAAGCTCTACGATTGACAGCACCAGTAGGTGGATTGTTCAATTAGCTTGAACGGAGGGACATTGTCCATGTAAATAGTTAGTACCAGTAGTCGAAACGTCCCAAAAGACTAGTCCGATTATAGGTGAAACTTAGAGATACAGCGGACACTGGCGTGTAATGAGAGGAAGTGCCAGAGCTGAAGTATTGGTTGTACAATGTTGCCCGAGCAGGAATGTTTATACTGCTGGGCATTATGCGTCACATAAGTTTCGTGTTGGACTTTGTATGAATAAAGTGTTTCTTAGTGTTTATTCAAAATGAGACTTGTGTCTTCCAGTAGTTGCTCAGGTTGATGTATATAACGGCTGAGTCTGAGTAACCGTTCAAGGACAACGCGAAATAGGCAAGGCAGTGCAAGACCTCTTTTTCTTCAACTTTGACATCCATTTGTAGATTTTGAGCATTACCTTTGTTTGTTATCGTAGTTTTAGTATTTTTGATATTCATATCTAATCCATGTTTCCAAGTCCATGAGCCAGAGCCGTGTCTACTGCGTCGACCAGATCTGATAATGGCCTGGCTGTCCTTTCAGCTCACATGTGACTACCGAAAAGAAGTGGCCGAAAATCATCCAACTTCCTTCCGCTCCTTGGTTTTGTTGTCTACAATTTGTCAACGTGGGGTATAACTATTCACCCATTGGCTAATTCGATGTCTCCTCGAACTGACCGTGTCATGATCACATCGTATTTGACCCACAACTACATTGACCAGTCACGTGGCTACATAATTACTTGTCAAGGGCAGATAGTGCATTACACCAACGTCTTACATTAGTATGCGATGTTCTGTCTCTAAGACTCTAGTATGTTACATACAGAGCCTATTCTAACCTATGGAAACGAATCATGGACGGTAGATAAATAAATGAAAAGATGATTAGAGTCTACAGAGAAGGGATTTTTCATAAGAATGTTGAAAATTCTCTGCTTGCTAAACAGAACAGTGAGGACATTCTTAAAACATAACAATGAGAGCATTCTCAAAAAAACAAAACCCGAACAGCGAGGAAATTCTTAAAACAGAACAACGAGAAAATTCTTAAAACAGAACAACGAGAAAATTCTTAAAACAGAACAACGAGAAAATTCTCAAAACAGAACAACGAGGACATTCTTAAAACAGAATAGCGAGGTCATTCTTAAAACAGAACAACGAGAAAATTCTTAAAACAGAACAACGAGGACATTCTTAAAACAGAATAGCGAGGTCTTTCTTAATACAGGACAACGAGAAAATTCTTAAAACAGAACAACGAGAAAATTCTCAAAACAGAACAACGAGGACATTCTTAAAACAGAACAACGAGAAAATTCTTAAAACAGAACAACGAGAAAATTCTTAAAACAGAACAACGAGAAAATTCTCAAAACAGAACAACGAGGACATTCTTAAAACAGAATAGCGAGGTCATTCTTAAAACAGAATAGCGAGGTCATTCTTAAAACAGAACAACGAGAAAATTCTTAAAACAGAACAACGAGAAAATTCTTAAAACAGAACAACGAGAAAATTCTTAAAACAGAACAACGAGAAAATTCTTAAAACAGAACAACGAGAAAATTCTTAAAACAGAACAACGAGAAAATTTTTAAAACAGAACAGCGAGGAAATTTTTAAAACATAACAGCGAGGAAATTCTCAAAACAGAACAGCGCGGACATTCTTAAAACATAACAGCGCGGACATTCTTAAAACAGAACAGCGAGGACATTCTTAAAACATAACAGCGAGGAAATTCTTAAAACATAACAGCGAGGAAATTCTTAAAACATAACAGCGCGGACATTCTTAAAACAGAACAGCGAGGAAATTCTCAAAACAGAACAGCGCGGACATTCTTAAAACAGAACAGCGCGGACATTCTTAAAACAGAACAGCGAAGACATTCTTAAAACAGAACAGCGAGGACATTCTTAAAACAGAACAGCGAGGACATTCTTAAAACAGAACAGCGAGGACATTCTTAAAATAGAACAGCGAAGACATTCTTAAAACAGAACAGCGAGGACATTCTTAAAACAGAACAGCGAAGACATTCTTAAAACAGAACAGCGAGGACATTCTTAAAACAGAACAGCGAGGACATTTTTAAAACAGAACAGCGAAGACATTCTTAAAACAGAACAGCGAGGACATTCTTAAAACAGAACAGCGAGGACATTCTTAAAACAGAACAGCGAGGACATTCTTAAAACAGAACAGCGAGGACATTCTTAAAACAGAACAGCGAGGACATTCTTAAAACAGAACAGCGAGGACATTCTTAAAACAGAACAGCGAAGACATTCTTAAAACAGAACAGCGAGGACGTTCTTAAAACAGAACAGCGAGGACATTCTTAAAACAGAACAGCGAAGACATTCTTAAAACAGAACAGCGAGGACATTCTTAAAACAGAACAACGAGGACATTGTCAAAACATAACAGCGAGGACATTCTTAAAACAGCCAACGCAAAAAGATAGCGCCTGCAAAGCATCACTAAGAAACAATGGACACATTTTTCTTATATATTTTTAGAAAGAGGAAAGTTAAAATACTTGAATATAGCTGGCTAAATACAGAGACAAGAGATATCGCGGACGACAAAGTGAGAAGATACCAGATAGCTGGGTGTCATGGCACGGTAAACTGTCAACAACAAAACTGGTGCGATACACCGATGTCAAAGAATTGTGGACGGACATGATCGCCTACCCAGCAAACGCTAACAGGTACACAGCATGATGAATCATTAAATTGTTTGCGGGTCATCATCATTGGATTCCGTACACCGGCAAGTCCCGCAGTGTCCAGCGACTGACGACTTCATTTCTGTGTTGGTTGATATACGCCCAGTGAATCAATTCAGGGGAAGAGGTATGTTAACAGCACTCGGAAAAAATGACAAATAATCAACAACAGAAAAAAATATGGACCAAGGCAGGATCAAACCCGTACTCAGTGGCACAGCGCCTTGCCACGAAAAGTCAAACGCTAGGGAACACTGCCACTCAGCTAACTAAAAAAATTAGCTTCGTAGGCAAGGTCCTTTCGCGAAGGCTTTCCCATGACTATAGCATAAAGCTGCGATCACAGCTCAGAAATATTTTTTTCTGTTAAGACAAGTATCTCCCGGATAGGGTAGGGCTGAATACTTGCGTTGTAGACAAACATTTAGGACGAAACAGCACGAATAGTAGTTTCCAGTGGTTAAGACTGGAGACAAATAATAATAAATGAATATTATTATTGATATACGCCCACCAGGTTTTTCGTTTCTGGCTGTGCCCATCTTAACTCCCACCTCTTTCATCCGTAGGAGTGACGTGGACTCAATGGTTGTCAAAGTCACATGTCGGAGGGCATTGATGATGTTCGTTCGATTCATTGGTTCATCGTGTTCAACGACAGTACAGCTAGCCGAACATGCCAACACTTTCAGTTTCCCTTACTCCCGCATGTCCAAGTATTAGACAAAGATGACCTTATGTATTGTTCACTTCTGCAATGACTCTACCCATTGCCTGAAAACAGAGCCCGTCTCCACTATTCTTAGGTGTAAGATTGAAGAATTGTTGTTCTCAATGCTATGTTAACCCCATTCAAAGTTTCATAAATCGACCTTTGTTTTGTATTATTCTTCTTTCTTCTTCTACCTTTTTTTTTTTAGCTCCCAGTGGAGCATAGGTCTTCAACAAACACTTTCCAAGTCGTTCTGTTTTTTGCCATTCTTTTAAGATCATTCCATGTCTTCCCCATCATCTTCATCTCTGCTTCTATCTGTCTTCTCCAAGAATTCCTTGGTCTTCCTCTTTGTCTTTTCCCCTGGGGATTCCAAAACAGGGCCTGTTGTGTAATACTCTCAATTGGCTTCCGCAATGTGTGTCCTATCCAGCGCCATCTTCTTTGCTATATCTCTTTATCTACTGGTATTTGACTGGTACATTTCTATAATTCTATGTTAGTGTTTTTGTCCTGCCATTTCCATCCTTTTATTCTGCGTAAGCATCCATTAATGAAAGTCTGTATCTTCATGATTGTCAATTTTGTGTTTTGTCTTGTTACATATTCGTAAAGCTCCAACATATAACATACACGTGTTTTCCTTCATACACAATCAGTGATTGTTCTTTTCAGTTCGTTTCCATACAACCACACAAGGCATAATCGTTGAAATAATTCTTATCAATTATAAAGATTCGGTTGTCTAACGAAAGAAATTCTCCTAATATCGATTCAATAAATAGCAAAGTAGTAAGAAACTGTTTATACAGAGTTTCTCAGCAGGAGGCAATCTGATCATGAGAAGCAGTCCCCCGTCCAGCAAGTGTTTTGGTCCTTTAGCTTCTTGACACTACAGGGGAGGTGGGCCCACCTGGGTCATGACTCCCAGGCGTCGACCTCCTGCTGCATTGCCTCTAAGGCTTACACAGTATGTTCGGCACAAAATAATTACACTAATATTAACCAAATTCAATTTCGGTGACATGCAAATATTTCCATTAATATTTATTTTTTTTTTTTTTAAATAGAATTATTGAGCAAAAACAGAATCAGTGGGAAAAATAAAGACAAATACAGATATAGGAAAATAAAATACATTGATACAAATGATAATATCCGTCTATTAATATCATAAGTAAATATTTTACGTGTATCATTTTTGTTACAGGGTTAAGACGGTTAAGAACTCTAGATAAGGATGGTAAGAATGAATTATGTTAATTTATCAGATTTCAAATACAGTGGAGCCTCGCACTTCGAACGATCCCCCATTTCGAACGTCCCACAGTTCGAACGCTAATTTCGAGGTAATTTTGGTATGAAGTTTGAACACTATTTCTACGTTCGAAATGCGCATGTGCATGCGCATGCGCAGTGGTGAAAACAAATGTAATTTATAAATGTATTATTTTGTGCTCCAAAGTCATATCTACCTAGTAATATGCTCTTGTGCTTTCATGCTTTCTCTTCGCTTTGGTTTTATGAGTGTTTGATTAAATGTAATAACTGTCTATTAATCTTAACGGCGGCCATTTTTCTATTTGGCCAGATTATTTATTTATTTATTTATTTTTTTTTGCTGAAAAATACTTCTTTGCGTTAAATCTTTCATTATGAAGCTTCTACAAGTCACAAACACATATGTTATCAGATGAAAGTTATAGTATCGAAGATTGCAGTGAAAAAAAAATGAAACTTAAAGTGGAGCTTGAAAGTGGTACATGTGTGGCGGATTTAGAAAAGAGGGAAAGTGAAACAAAAACCCGCAGCGAAAAAGAGAAAGAAGAGAAAGAGAGAAGAAGAGCACCAACAGTACAGGTGTGTTCATGTAAGGGGATTCCCCTTCCATGCAGCTTCCGTTCTCTTCATCTTCCATCAGAAACACGAGGCATCGCTACTCATATATAAATTACGGTAAATACAATTTTTGTTCCGTCATTTAATATTTACGCATTTTATTTATTGCTTTAATCTTTTAATATATCGTTTATGGTTTTCAATTGTGTCATTTCCTGCCTTAAATTAAATGCATTTCCTGTTTAATCGTATCGAAATTTGTATTGTTAAGGGTTTGGAAACATATTAATTCACTTTCTATTGTTCTTAATGAAAAAAATGATTCGGGCTTCGAACAATTCAGAGTATGAACGGTTTCCTTGAACAAATGAAATTCGAAGTCAGAGGCACCACTGTATTTATTTACCAAATTTATCAAGTTATTAGTTTGCCAGTGATCGTATTATTACCATAATATAATTATCATGATCACTTATTATAGAAAGGCACATTTCACTCACGAAGGCGGTATATAAGGGGATCTAGAAAAGAGGAAAAGTAAACAAAAAACCCACAACGAGTCAAAATAGACAGCAAAGAACATAAGTGAGATGCTTGAGAAAGATAGGAAACAACACAAAGATAGTTGGAATGCTGAATTTGAAAAACAGAGAACAGGTCAGAATGAAACAGTGCCCCATAAATATATATATACAGACACACACAAATAACGGGAGCCGCGATAGCTCAATGGTTAGTGAACTGGACTACAAAGGACAAGAGGTAGGGTTCCATCCCAACCGACGGCTTCCGGATTCACCCAGCCTTTAATGGGTACCGGAATTTTTTATCTGGGAAAGTAAAGCGGCACGGGCGTATTACCGACCACATTACCCCAAAAATCATGTGCCGAAGGTCTGTAAAATTTATGATCACTAACACAATATTACCTATACGCCACTTGGCGTGACGGGGGCACTTTACTTTTATTTTTTTACACACAAATAACAGACGAAATGGGTCGGACTCTTGGTAAGAATTAAACTAAACCAAGCAACATCAAAAGCTTTCTGCCTCAAAACATCAGGACAGGGGGCAAGAGGGAGAACAAGGAAGAGATGGATAGAATGAAAGATAATTCTAACAGCTTCCAAATACCACATAAGAACGATTTATCATCTAAAAGAGAAATGACAAAAGAGAACAACCAATACAACATATCTAGACACGCATGTATACTGAGTGATTCGATGAGCATGATTAAAAAAGTGGAGATGGGCTCTGTACGCATGCAATGGGTAGAGTCGTTGCAGAAATCCAAAATACGTAAGGTTACCTTTGTATATGTCTCTGGACATGCGGGAGTACGGGGAAATGAAAGAGCGGACAGGTTGGCTAGCTGCGCTGTCGTTGAGGACGGGCAACCAATGGATCGGGCGGACATTATCAATGCCCTCCGAGATGTGGGAAGAGCACGGGACATCGACAAACACAGATCCACGTCACTTCTTCGGATGATGGAAATGGGAGTTAAGATGGGCACAGCCAGAAATGAGAAACTTAGTGGCCGTGTAAGAAGACTTATCAACCAACATAGAACTGGAGTCGTCAGTCGCTGGACACTGAGGGAATTGCTGAGGAGAGGATCTGAGCACCTATGGACATGTTGGGAGTGCAATGATGATGATCCGCAAATAACTCAATAGCTCAATCCAGACATTTGGATTACATTATACATTCATCCATTTCTCTGCAACACTTCAAGCCGACAGCACATTCATTAAAGAAGAAAAGAAGACAGATAAAGAAATGGATTTCGACCGTAACATTTCGCTCCGGCTGCAACCTGGGCCCTGACCACGGTGTGTTCGGGAGGGGGGGGGGACACTGTCACATGGATCACGTGCACGCATGTTGTAAGAGACGACTAAGAAGGTTGGTGACAAGGTCTTCTCCGGTGTTACAGAGTTCGTGCATCTGATCTGAAACATCTTCAAAGTTTTCTATAAAGTGCATCAGGTGGTCTTTATACTGGGAAACGTGCTGAAGAGGGGACCTGAGCACTGTGGAGTTGTCCGTTATGTAATGAAGATAATCTGTCTACTAAACTAAGCTAAAGTGGATGTAAATAAGCGTTTGGTATCAAAATTCTACAACAGCCTTTTAAAAGTAATCCTGGAGGGAAAAATACAAGGTAAAAGAGGCAGACCAAGACTAACACGGACGAGTAACATCAAAAGATGGACAAACCAGCCTATGACAACCTGCACCATCAAAGCAAGAGACAGAGCAGAATGGCGAACCATGGTAGTCAACCTTCGATGCGGAGATGGCACTCGATGATGATGATGATGACTAAAGTTCAAGATGTCCTCGATGGACATCATCGCTTCATCCAAGTGGCTTCAGTTGGAGAGGTGAGACCTCTAATTTTGCTAAACTTCGGTGGTGTCAAGGCAACCTAACATACATTCACTGTTCAACTGGAGTGGTCAGCGCGCTAATGATGTTGCCCATTTTATAAATGGTTTGAGAAATCGCCAACAACAACAAAACCAATGGCCAGGTTTTTATAAGAAAAGAATTTCAAGCCAAAATAATTCCCAAGTTCCATTCATCGTCTAAAGCAAATAAATAAAGACAAACAATAGAAAGAATGCCAAATGGGCAATCTGATATTTTTTTTATGGAAAGCAACTCACTTTAACAAACAAATAAAAATAACCTCCCCTCTCCTCTTCACCTTCCACTTAATCCAACTCCCTCTTCAGTACAGGTGAAGTGAAGTTACATTTTTCTTGGTTTTACTTCATGTACGTTTATTTTGTTTAATAGTTTGTGTGTTTTATGTTTTGCATAAGTGTTTGCATTTATGCTTTGCAAGTACGTTACATATGTTATTATAGAGACTTAATTACGCAATCTTCAGCGGTCTGGAGAGGATTAATCCTATTTACATTATTTATTTCGGGAAAAATGGATTCGCCATTCGTACAAATTACAATTAGAACAGTGTTTTGGAAAGGGACAAATTGTGTACGAATAGCGGGGTTCCACTGTATAGTTTTTTTGTTTGTTTTTTTTTTTTTTTTTGCGATTACTATCCAATGAGGGAATATTTGATAGAGTCACGCACATTCTGATATATCTAACCCAAATATAAATATTTATAGCTTGCTATAAACAATAATAATCCGAACTATTTGAACGCACGCATCGACAGTAACATTTCCATGCATTTTTAGGTTGCTATAAACAGTACAATTTCTAAGAATTTCTAACCCACATATAAACAATAATATTTGCAACCCACATATAAAAAATAACATTTGTAACCCACATATAAACAATAACATTTCTAACCCACAAATAAACAATAATATTTCTAACCCACATATAAAAAATAACATTTCTAACCCACATATAAACAATAATATTTCTAACCCACATATAAACAATAATATTTCTAACCCACATATCAACAATAACATTTCTAACCCACATATAAACAATTACATTTCTAACCCACAAATAAACAATAACATTTCTAACCCACAAAAACATTTAACAATGTTATTGCTTATTTGTGGGTTAGAAATGTTATTGTTTATAAACAATAGAATTTCTAACCCACATATAAACAATAACATTGCTAATCCACATATAAACAATAATATTTCTAACCCACATATAAACAATAACATTTCTAACCTACAAATAAACAATAACTTTTCTAACTCACATATAACCAATAACATTTCTAACACAAATATAAACAATAACATTTCTAACCCACATATAAACAATAATATTTCTAACCCACATATAAACAATAATATTTCTAACCCACATATAAACAATAATATTTCTAACCCACATATAAACAATAATATTTCTAACCCACATATAAACAATAATATTTCTAACCCACATATAAACAATAACGCTTCTAACCCACATATAAACATTACAATTTCTACCCCATATATAAACGATAACATTTCTAACCCACACATTTACAAAAGCATTTCTAACCCACACATTTACAATAGCATTTCTAACCCACACATTTTCAATAGCATTTCTAACCCACACATTTTCAATAGCATTTCTAACCCACACATTTACAATAACATTTCTAACCCACACATTTACAATAGCATTTCTAACCCACTCATTTACAATGACATTTCTAACCCACACATTAACAATAGCATTTCTAACCCACTCATTTACAATAGCATTTCTAACCCACTCATTTACCATAACATTTCTAACCCACACATTTACAAAAGCATTTCTATCCCACTCATTTACGATGGCATTTCTAACCCACACATTTACAAAAGCATTTCTAACCCACACATTTACAATAGCATTTCTAACCCACACATTTTCAATAGCATTTCTAACCCACACATTTTCAATAGCATTTCTAACCCACACATTTACAATAACATTTCTAACCCACACATTTACAATAGCATTTCTAACCCACTCATTTACAATGACATTTCTAACCCACACATTTACAATAGCATTTCTAACCCACTCATTTACAATAGCATTTCTAACCCACTCATTTACCATAACATTTCTAACCCACACATATACAAAAGCATTTCTATCCCACTCATTTACGATGGCATTTCTAACCCACACATTTACAATAGCATTTCTAACCCACTCATTTACAATAGCATTTCTAACCAACACATTTACAATCCTGGGCTGCCACAAGGCTCACCATTGTCACCAGTTCTATTTAAAACGTGTACACAATAACGATCACGGCCCAACAGCTGGATGGGAGGGGAAGAACTATGACCTTTGCTGATGATATTCTGGTATATCGACAGGGAAGAGACAGACGGGGAATCGCCTCCACAATGCAAGACGAACTCGATCGCATTTCTTCCTGGTGTGGGGTTTCAGGTGCCTTGGTTATTCCTAATAAAGCATCAGTTTCATGGTTCTCCCTTAACAATCATATCGTTAATACGACCACACCGGTAGTACGAATGGGAGCTGATGAGGTGACCAGGTACAAGTTGATGACATACCTCGGAGTTAAGTTTGATCGCAGCCTGTGTTTTCGGGACCACGTCGACCATGTGATAACAAAATCCCGCAAAGGATTAGCCGCCTTGAAGGTCATGGCAGCTGCCAACATCGAGCAGAGGCCACTTATTCTTCTGTTCCAGGGATTAGTCCTCTCACCAATCGAGTATGCACTGGCCATTCTTACTATCAGTACGACTCAAATTAATAGGCTGGAGAAAATACAAAATGAAGCCATGCGCATTATCCTGGGATGTACGAGGGACATTCCCTGTGTAGCAATGAGGTATCTTCTTGACTTTCCAACCATGGATGACAGAATCAAGATCTGTAGAGCACGAGCATACCTGAAGATTAGTACAGATACAGAGCATCCATTGCACCACGTGCTCAACACAGAGAAAGGTACCAGGCTAAAAAGAGGCAAATCATGGGTGGGCCGAGCAGAAGATGTCAGCAAACAGGTCTGTGGGCTTACCACTATCAGCGTTGGTGAGGAGTGGATACCGGTGCCTACGTCATTCAAGGGGACTTTCTCATGTATTGTCACACTCGACAGGAAAAGTAGGGAACAGAACCCGGTCGTGGTTAATGCTGAGGTCAACGGTCTCATCTGCGATAACACCGATGAGAAAGATGCAGTCATCTATACAGCCGGATCTGTAAGACGACACGAAAGAAGTGCATGGACATTTACAGCACGCTCGGCAGGCAGAATAGCCAAGGAAGACAGTGGTGCATACGCCATGACCACGAGTAGCATGACAATGGAGGTGATGGCAGTGACCAAGGCATTCAAATGGTTAGAGTCACAAGACTACATCCACGCATGTATACTGAGTGATTCGATGAGCATGATAAAAAAAAAAGTGGAGGCGGGCTTTGTACGCATGCAATGGGTAGAGTCGTTGCAGAAATCCAAAATACGTAATGTCACCTCTGTCTATGTCCCTGGACATGCGGGAGTACGGGGAAATGAGAGAGCGGACAGGTTGACTAGCTGCGCTGTCGTTGAGGACGGGCAACCGTTGGATCGGGCGGACATCATCAATGCACTCCAAGATGTGGGAAGAGCACAGGACTTCGACAAACACAGATCAACGTCACTTCTTCGGATGATGGAAATGGGAGTTAAGATGGGCACAGCCAGAAATGAGAAACTTGGTGGCCGTGTAAAAAGACTTATCAACCAACATAGAACTGGAGTCGTCAGTCGCTGGACACTGAGGGAATTGCTGAGGACGGGATCCGAGCACCTATGGACATGTTCGGAGTGCAATGATGATGACCCGCAAATAACCCAATAACTCAATAACATTTACAATAACATTTCTAACCCACTCATTCACAATAGCATTTCTAACCCACTCATTTACAATGGCATTTATAACCCACACATTTACAATAGCATTTCTAACCCACTCATTTACAATGGCATTTCTAACCCACACATTTACAATGGCATTTCAATCCCACTCATTTAAAATCGCATTTCTAACCCACTCATTTACAAGGCAGTTCTAACCCACTCATTTACAAAAGCATTTCTAACCCACACATTTACAATAGCATTTCTAACCCACACATTTACAATAACATTTCTAACCCACACATTTACAAAAGCTTTTCTAACCCACACATTTACAATAACATTTCTTACCCACAAATTTACAATAGCTTTTCTAACCCATATGTAAACGATAAAATTTCTAACCCACACATTTACAAAAGCATTTCTAACCCACACATTTACAATAACATTTCTAAACCACACATTTACAATAACATGTCTAACCCACACATTTACAAAAGCATTTCTAACCCACACATTTACAAAAGCATTTCTAACCCACACACTTACAATAGCATTTCTAACCCACACATTTACAATAACATTTCTAACCCACACATTTACAATAACATTTCTAACCCACACATTTACAATAACATTTCTAACCCACACATCTACAAAAGCATTTCTAACCCACACATTTACAACAACATTTCTAAACCACACTTTTACTATAACATTTCTAACCCACACATTAACAATAACATTTCTAAGCCTTATATAAACGATAACATTTCTAACCCACACATTTACAACAGCGTTTCTAACCCACACATTTACAAAAGCATTTCTAACCCACACATTTACAATAAAATTTCTAACCCACTCATTTACAAAAGCATTTCTAACCCACACATTTACAAAAACATTTCTAACCCACACATTTAGAAAAGCATTTCTAACCCACACATTTACAATAGCATTTCTAACCCACACATTTACAAAAGCATTTCTAACCCATATATAAACGGTAACATTTCTAACCCACACATTTACAAAAGCATTTCTAACCCATATATCATATATAAACGGTAACATTTCTAACCCACACATTTACAAAAGCATTTCTAACCCATACATAAACGGTAACATTTCTAACCCACACATCTACAAAAGAATTTCTAACCCATATATAAACGGTAACATTTCTAACCCACACATTTACAAAAGCATTTCTAACCCACACATTTACAATAACATTTCTAACCCATATATAAACGATAACATTTCTAACCCACACATCTACAAAAGCATTTCTAACCCACATATTTACAAAAGCATTTCTAACCCACACATTTACAAAAGCATTTCTAACCCACACATTTACAAAAGCATTTCTATCCCATATATAAACGGTAACATTTCTAACCCACACATTTACAAAAGCATTTCTAACCAACACATTTACAAAAGCATTTCTAAGCCATTTATAAACGATAACATTTCTAAGCCATATATAAACGATAACATTTCTAAGCTATAAACTTAAACTGAAAGGTTATTACGATGATGTGTTAAAGCGTATCTCCCTTGTCAGACACCTTTGAGGTTTATCTGTCCGTCTTAGGCAGCTTGCATCCATGCCACATATTATTCTTGGTCTCTCACTCTCTCTCTCTCTCTTTCTCTCGTTCTGTCTCTGTATCTCTATCTTTTCTCTCTCTCTCTCTCTCTTTCTTATTTCCTTCTCTTTCTTCTCTATCTCCCTCTGCTCCCTCTCTCTCTCTTTATCATACTCTGCCTCTCTCTCTCCTCTCTCTCTCTTTCTCTCTCTTTCTCTCTCTTTCTTTATTGCTTTCTTTCTTTCTCTCTCCTGCTATCTGTCTTTCTCTCTCTCTCTCTCTTTCTTTCGCCGACTTCCTTTCTTTTCCTTTTCTCTGTGCCTCTCTTACTTTATCTCTCTTTATCTCTTTTTATTTCTCTTTTAATATCTTTTTTACTTTTTACTTATTTCTCTCCCTCTCTCACACACACACACACACTTTCTTTCTCTCTTCTTTTCTCTCATTTCCTCTCTTTCTATTTCCCAATTTCTTTCTCTCTCTTTTTTTATTTCTTTCCCTTTCTCTCTCTCTCTCACTCTCTCTTTTCCCTTCTCTCTCTATATCACTCTCCTTTTCTTCCTTTCTCTCCCTCCCTTTCACGGCTACCTGAACCTATTACCCAACGTAATAGACTATCTCATTACTGTAGTCCGCTCAGATATTCATAATCACACCTGAATTAGTTTTGCGTGATAACCGCTTGTTGTTTTGGTTTCGAATTTTGCTTGAAATCTTAGAATACTGATGACGCAAAGATTTTGGTATTTTTTATTCCACAAACACAACAGATTTTGCACATCAGCGAATTCCTTTGATCTTTTATGACGATATCACACAAGTTGATTCAAATTTTAGAGTTTACAGTAATCGTGTTAAATTTTCCAGTTTACTTCAATTCTTGTCAGAGGCGTATCTACATAGTGCTTAATTGTGGGTGTTGTTCGTTATGTGTATTTGCAAACATGAATTCAATTGGTTACAATTAGTCTTGTCCTTCGGTCACCATTAGACCACAGGACGTCCTAACTGCAGCTGGAATTGAATTCATATTAATTTTAATCATTCCGAATCTGGCGATTCCAAGAGGTTGATAATCATTACTGGCTGGACAAATAGTAATCCATCTCATTTCCAGTACTCATCTTCCACCCGCAACACATATTCAACACACTTCTTTTGCATAGTTATAAATTTGCATTTCAAACTCATTGTAATTTAGATATAAATGTTGGTATTTAAAGTCAACAAATTGTCTACTGAGTCTTCACAAAATTAATAAAGATACGCCTTCCCTTCGGTAATTAATGCCCAGGCCGTGGTGCGTCATGTCGTTCAATAACAATTCAGTTTTGTGCACGGGATTTTCCTGGAATTAGTGTTTCTGCAATAGCCAAACTATTTTACGTGAACGACCGCACCAAATTAATGTATATATCCTAAAGTGGTGTCAAATTCGAACAGGGTGAATTTAATATAGCCTAAAGAAGAAAACTTTTTAACTAGATCAAATTTCTCAGAACAAAAATATTTCTATAACGTCATCAATATTCTAAGATTGCATGCAAAGTTTGAAACCAAAATAACAAGCGGTTATGACGCAAAACTAATTCAGGTGTGATTATGAATTTCTGAACGGACTATACCATTACTACAACATTACTCCGTAGATACTATTACATTTCAAACGCTCAACGTCTGTACAGGTACAGCTCGATTTGCCAAACCTGGCGATACATGCAACTATGATTACGACCCATCGTTCATAGTGTGCCAGCACTGTAATAAGCGCGTGACCACGGTGGTGACGTATCATTCAGGACTTTACACGTGGGGTATATCAATGTTGCTTTGTCTTTCAGGGTAAGTTCTCGGCATCACTATCATCGTCGTGTGCTTATTTCCAAATTCCAAGATTAAATTTAAAAGTTCCCTAGTTGTGTCTCAACACAGCCGCTTCCCCAGGCATTTATCACATGGGGTCCTCGGTAGCCGAATTGGGAAAACCACCCGACTGGGCTACCAATGTTTGGACAACCCGTGTTCGATTCCCGCTGGGAGCAGTGTGAGTTTTACTCGTGGTTGGAAAAAAAATAAATACCCTACGGTCGACCCAGTTTTTGGCAGAAATGGGTACCAGGGTAGTACCCTGGGAAGGTGACGAATGCCGCCTCGCATCGTGAGTTTCGATGCTTGAAGCGACACTATCCAGAAATCTCCGAACACTTCTCGATAGGCGGCCGAGCACATATGGGTGGAAACTCGCGTGCTAAGACGCCGGTTCAAGTCTCGTACTTGACCTTTACCTTTACCTATAGCACCTGGCCTGAAAGTGATCATCGATGTTCTCTCTCTTTCTCTCTCTCTCTCTCTCTCTCTCTCTCTCTCTCTCTCTCTCTCTCTCTATCTATCTATCTATCTATCTATCTATCTATCTATCTATCTATCTATCTATCTATCTATCTATCTATCTATCTATCTATCTATCTATCTATCTATCTATCTCCAACTGTCTCTTTCTCTTTTTTCTTGGCTTCCTCCAATGAAGTTGGCGTGTAGCCACTGTGGCGCTAGTTTAACACAAAATCTAGATAATTTGAGTCTTTTTATCAAAATGGCGTTAAATATACCAACAGACAGAAGAAGTTGGATATCGAGCTAGAGACAGATTCTTTCAGACTAGTTGTGATGAATGCAACATTCTGTGGGAGATCTGGCTAGAGACAGAGATTCTTTCAGACCAGTTGTGATGAATGCAACATTCTGTGGGAGATCTGGCTAGAGACAGAGATTCTTTCAGACCAGTTGTGATGAATGCAACATTCTATGGGAGATCTGGCTAGAGACAGATTCTTTCAGACCAGTTGTGATGAATGCAACATTCTGTGGGAGATCTGGCTAGAGACAGATTCTTTCGGACCAGTTGTGATGAATGCAACATTCTGTGGGAGATCTGGCTAGAGACAGAGATTCTTTCAGACGCGCTGTGATGAATGCAACATTCTGTGGGAGATCTGGCTAGAGACAGAGATTCTTCCAGACGAGCTGTGATGAATGTAACTTTCTGTGGGACATTTGGCTAGAGACAGAGATTCTTTCGGACGGGCTGTGGTGCATGTAACACACACACACATAAATAACCCCGTGGTCGACCCAGCGCTGGAAGAAATGGGTACCAGGGTATTACTCTGGTAAGGTGAGGAATACCGCCTCGCATCGTGAGTTTTGTTGCTTGAAGCGACACTATCCCGAAGTTTCCGAACAATATGGCCGAACACATATGGGTGAAAACTCACGTGCTAAGACGCAGATTCAGGTAACGTACTTTGCCTTGACCTTCATATACAAGGCCTCTAAGGCTGTGATGAACTTACATTTTTCAATAGGAGGGTCAATGAAACGATTTAAATTTGTCGATCGATTGATTACACTCTTCTCCAAAGTCACTCCTTTAAAGTTCACATTTTTAGCTATTGCAAAAGCTTTCACGATTAAAAAAAAAAAAAAGACTCACTTTTTGGTTCTTGTTTTCAGGTTACTCAACATGTGATAATCATTGTCTTTGATAATGAGAAATGAGGAGCCAAAATTTATGTGTACGTTCGGTCAATCGGCAGAACGATCTAGCTTTGTCTTTAGTATAGGTTCAAAAATGCTAGATGGTAATTATCTTATTATTAATAAAGTTGTTATTGGCTAACGTAAGTTTAAATGGCAGATTTGATACACTAGATAATAACAGACATTGTAGAGTAGTGAATAACAGATATGGTAGAATAGATAATAACAGACATGGTAGAGTAGTTAATAACAGACATGGTAGAATAGATAATAACAGACATTGTAGAATAGGTAATAGCAGACATTGTTGAGTAGTGAATAACAGTTATGGTAGTACAAATAACAACAGACATTGTAGAGTAGGGAATAAGAGACATGGTAGAGTAGTGAATAACAGACAAGGTAACGTAATGAGTAACAGACATGGTAGAGTAGCGAATAACAGACATGGTAAAGTAGAGAATAATATACATGTTATATTATTGTATAACAGTCATCGTAGAATAGAGAAAAACAGACATAGAATAGTGAATAACAGACTATGTATATGGTATTGTCGGGAATAGCAGACATGATATAGTAGTAAATAACAGACATGATAGAGTAGTGAATAACAGACATGGTAGAGTAAAGAATAACAGACATGGTAGTGTAGAGAATAACAGACAAAGGAGAGTAGAGAATAACAGACAAAGTAGAGTAGTGAATAACAGACATGGTAGAGTAATGAATAACAGACATGGTAGAGTAGTGAATAACAGACATGGTATATTAGTGAATAACAGACTTGGTTGAGTAGTGAATAACATACATTGTAGAGTAGTTAGTAACAGACATTGTAGAGTAGTGGATAACAAACATGGTAGAGTACATAATAACAGACATGGTAGAGTAAAGAATAACAGACATGTTAGAGTAGTGAATAACAGACATGGTAGAGTAATGAATAACAGACATGTTAGAGTAGGGAATATCAGACATTGTAGAGTAGAGAATAACAAACCTGGTAAAGTAGTGAATATCAGACATTGTAGAGTAGTGGATAACAGACATGGTAGAGTAGTGAATAACAGACATGTTAGAGTAGGGAATATCAGACATTGTAGAGTAGAGAATAACAAACCTGGTAAAGTAGTGAATATCAGACATTGTAGAGTAGTGGATAACAAACATGGTAGAGTACATAATAACAGACATGGTAGAGTAATGAATAACAGACATGGTAGAGTAATGAATAACAGACATGTTAGAGTAGGGAATATCAGACATTGTAGAGTAGAGAATAACAAACCTGGTAAAGTAGTGAATATCAGACATTGTAGAGTAGTTAGTAACAGACATTGTAGAGTAGTGGATAACAAACATGGTAGAGTACATAATAACAGACATGGTAGAGTAAAGAATAACAGACATGGTAGAGTAGTGAATAACAGACATGGTATATTAGTGAATAACAGACATGGTTGAGTAGTGAATAACATACATTGTAGAGTAGTTTGTAACAGACATTGTAGAGTAGTGGATAACAAACATGGTAGAGTACATAATAACAGACATGGTAGAGTAATGAATAACAGACATGGTAGAGTAAAGAATAACAGACATGTTAGAGTAATGAATAACAGACATGGTAGAGTAATGAATAACAGACATGGTAGAGTAGTGAATAACAGACATGGTAGAGTAATGAATAACAGACATGGTAGAGTAGTGAATAACAGACATGGTATATTAGTGAATAACAGACATGGTTGAGTAGTGAATAACATACATTGTAGAGTAGTTAGTAACAGACATTGTAGAGTAGTGGATAACAAACATGGTAGAGTACATAATAACAGACATGTTAGAGTAGTGAATAACAGACATGGTAGAGTAATGAATAACAGACATGATAGAGTAAAGAATAACAGACATGTTAGAGTAATGAATAACAGACATGTTAGAGTAATGAATAACAGACATGTTAGAGTAGGGAATATCAGACATTGTAGAGTAGAGAATAACAAACCTGGTAAAGTAGTGAATATCAGACATTGTAGAGTAGTGAATAACAGACATGGTAGAGTAGTGAATAACAGACATTGTAACGGAATGAGTAACAGACATGGTAGAGTAGCGAATAACAGACATTGTAGAGTAGAGAATAACATACATGTTATAATATTGTATAACAGTTATCGTAGAATAGAGAATAACAGACATAGAATAGTGAATAACAGACTATGTACATGGTATTGTAGGGAATAGCAGACATGATATAGTAGTAAATAACAGACATGATAGAGTAGTAAATAACAGACATGGTAGAGAAGTGAATAACATACTTGGTAGAGAAGTGAATAACAGGCAAAGTAGAGTAGTGAATAACACACATGGTTGAGTAGTGAATAACAGATATGGTAGATTATAGAATAACAGACATTGTAGAGTAGTGAATAACAGACATGTTAGAGTAGTGAATAACAGGTATAGCAGAGTGGTGAATAACAGATATGGTAGAGTAGTGGATAACAGACAAAGTAGAGTAGTGAATAACAGACAAAGCAAAGTAGTGAATAACAGACATGATAGAGTAGAGAATAACAGACAAAGTACAGTAGTGAATAACAGACAAAGTGATTAGTTCGATTTCAGTGAAATTGTCATTACGCACCAAAAATACTCAATTTTGTGTTGGACCCCTCCAAAAAAAAAAAAAAAAAAAAAAAAGGAAAATCATTCTGTATCGCGTGGTGCACCTTGAGCTGTTATCACTGCCTGACAGCGCCTTCTCATCGAGCCAATGACACGTTGAATACGATGCTGAGGCATGTTATTCCATCCTTCTTCCAACGCATGGGCCAGCTGATGGTTATTTTCAGAAGGAATCAGTATTCTTCGCAGCCTGCGATCAAGGTCGTCCCAAATGTGCTCAGTGGGAGACAGGTCTGGAGAAACCATTGCCCATGGTAAGACATCAATCTGGCGTTGTTGAAAGTGATCCATGACCACACGTGCCTCATGCGGACGAGCGTTGTCTTGTTGCAGTATCATACGTGGTCCATTTTCATTGAAGAAAGGCTGTACATGGGGTGCAATGATTTCATCTCTGTAGCGTAGACCCATCATGTTGCCGTTGATGACGACGAGATCCGCTCTCGCTGTATATGAAATTCCACCTCAGACCACCACAGTGACTTCTCTTATCATGCCTCGCTGTTAAACATAATCGTCAGAGTAACCTTCTCCTTGGCATCTGTACACCAAACCACGACCATCATTGCCTTGCAAAGAGAATGTGGAATCATCAGAGAACAGAATGCGTGTCCATTGATGTTGGAGTCATGACATGTGATGTCTTGCCCAAACCTAGCGTCCATGGCTATAGCGAACTGTCAGTATTCAAGAGCGGACAGGTTAGCTAGCTGCGCTGTCGTTGAGGACGGGCAACCAATGGATCGGGCGGACATCATCAATGCCCTCCGAGATGTGGGAAGAGCACGGGACTTCGACAAACACAGATCCACGTCACTTCTTCGGATGATGGAAATGTGAGTTAAGATGGGCACAGCCAGAAATGAGAAACTTAGTGGCCGTGTAAGAAGACTTATCAACCAACATAGAACTGGAGCCGCTGGAAACTGCGGGACTTGCTGAGGAGAGGATCTGAGCACCTATGGACATGTTGGGAGTGCAATGATGATGACCCGCAAATAACTCAATAACTCAATTGCAAGTTCACCTTCCTGTCATCTGCGCTCAGTTCTTTCCCATGGTTCTGGGCGCGTGATTTCTCGTAAATTGTGGTTCAACTGCATGGGTCAATAAACAACACCCACGCACAACTACGTACCAAATTTTGTTCAGGTTAACCCCAAAATACGCGTTGAGTGACCTATATAATGATGTACACTTTTTTCCCACGTGTGTATATACATATTTGGTACTTTACTAGTTGAGGTACCTAAATTATTTAAGCTAAACGAGTGATCTCCCTGATTGACCACATTTATTTGAATGCATCAACTGCTTCTTGTTTTATGGCATTTATTTTTATTTTTTAAAAACAAGATTTAGGGTTAGGATAACCTATCAGGGGTCTCTAATGACAGATTAGAGAACGGCCGAAAAAAATCGCAAGGGGACTTTACTCTGAACAGAAATAATTTAGATAGCTAAACTCGTAAATAGGTATCGTTCAATGTCATAATCCAATGTTAAGAGCTAGTGTCTCTATTTATATTACTTCTAGGTCGTAGATATCCTTTTCAAATTAAGTCTCTAGAAACTAGCGGGTTATTTGGCGTATGTGCATAACTTTCTTTGGGGTGAGCTTTCTTTCTTTCGTATGTGCAAAACTATTTTAGTGTGGAGCTGTCTTTCTTTCATATGTGCAAAACTTTCTTTGTATGGAGCTTTCTTTCTTTCGTATGTGCAAAACTTTTTTTGTATGGAGCTTTCTTTCTTTCATATGTGCAAAACTTTCTTTGTATGGAGCTTTCTTTCTTTCGTATGTGCAAAACTTTCTTTGTATGGAGCTTTCTTTCTTTCATATGTGCAAAACTTTTTTTGTATGGAGCTTTCTTTCTCTCGTATGTGCACAACTTTTTTTTGTATGGAGTTTTCTTTCGTATGTGCAAAATTTTTCTTTATGTTCAGCTTTCTTTCTTTCGTGTGTGCAAAGCTTTTTTTTGTATCGAGCTTTCTTTCTTTCGTATGTGCAAAACTTTCTTTGTGTGAAGCTTTCTTTCTTTCGTATGTGCAAAACTTCCTTTGTGTGAAGCTTTCTTTCTTTCGTATGTGCAAAACTTCCTTTGTGTGGAGCTTTCTTTCTTTCGTATGTGCACAACTTTCTTTGTGTGGAGCTTTCGTTCTTTCGTATGTGCACAACTTTCTTTGTGTGGAGCTTTCTTTCTTTCGTATGTGCAAAACTTTTTGTATGGAGCTTTCTTTCTTTCGTATGTGCGAAACTTTTTGTATGGAGCTTTCTTTCTTTCGTATGTGCAAAAC
Organism: Megaustenia siamemsis; assembly: GCA_032433765.1. NCBI lineage: Eukaryota > Metazoa > Mollusca > Gastropoda > Stylommatophora > Ariophantidae > Megaustenia > Megaustenia siamemsis. The sequence continues at coordinate 18,661,650 of JAVIAB010000156.1, read as the reverse complement.
TTTTTGTATGGAGCTTTCTTTCTTTCGTATGTGCAGAACTTTCTTTGTGTAGAGTTTTCTTACTTTCGTATGTGCAAAACTTTCTTTGTGTGGAGCTTTCTTACTTTTGTATGTGCAAAACTTTCTTTATATGGAGCTTTCTTACTTTCGTATGTGCACAACTTTCTTTGTGTGGAGCTTTCTTACTTTCGTATGTGCAAAACTTTCTTTATGTGGAGCTTTCTTACTTTCGTATGTGTACAACTTTCTTTGTGTGGAGATTTCTTACTTTCGTATGTGCAAAACTTTCTTTGTGTGGAGCTTTCTTTCTTTCACATGTGCAAAACTTTCTTTATATGGAGCTTTCTTACTTTCGTAAGTGCAAAACCTTTCTGTATGGAGCTTTCTTTCTTTCGTATGTGCAAAAACTTTCTTTGTGTTCAGCTTTCTTTCTTTCGCATGTGCAAAACTTTCTTTCAATTTTGCTAATTTATTTCTGCTTCTACAGATGCATGTTTGGCTGCTGTTTTATTCCTTTCTGCACCAATATTACCAAGGATGTGGTCCACTGGTGTCCGGAATGCAAAAGTGTGGTGGGTGTGACGCGGAAATGTTAGAAGGACCTCAGTATATACGTGATATGCATTTTAAAATGTTGATCTGCTTTTTGCTCCGAAAGAACACATTATAAATGAATGTGCTAATCTTGGCATCAATACTCAATAAATTATTTCGTTTAAAATTGAATCTTAGTATGGTTTTTTTTCATTTATTTTTTATTTTCAAGACTCCGGAGATATGTTTCAAAACGTATTCCCACGTAGAACAAACAATGGAACATATACGCTCCCACCTGTTGCACCTGTCTAACTTGTTTCACCTGTCCCACCTGTTTCACCTGTCTAACTTGTTTCACCTGTCCCACCTGTTTCACCTGTCTAACTTGTTTCACCTGTCTCACGTGTTTCACCTGTTTAACTTGTTTCATCTGTCCCACCTATGTTTCACCTCTCCCACCTGTTTCACCTGTCCCACCTGTTTCACCTGTCTAACTTGTTTCACCTGTCTAACTTGTTTCACCTGTCCCACCTGTTTCACCTGTATAACTTGTTTCACCTGTCTAACTTGTTTCACCTGTCCCACCTGTTTCACCTGTATAACTTGTTTCACCTGTCCCACCTGTTTCACCTGTCTAACTTGTTTCACCTGTTTCACCTGTCCCACTAGTTTCACCTGTCCCACCTGTTTCACCTGTCTGTTTCACCTGCCCCAACTGTTTCACCTGTCTAACTTGTTTCATCTGTCCCACCTGTTTCACCTGTCCCACTAGTTTCACCTGCCCCACCTGTTTCACCTGTTTAACTTGTTTCACCTGTCCCACCTGTTTCACCTGTCTAACTTGTTTCATCTGTCCCACCTGTTTCACCTCTCCCACCTGTTTCACCTGTCCCACCTGTTTCACCTGTCTCACCTGTTTCACCTGTCCCACTAGTTTCACCTGCCCCACCTGTTTCACCTGTCTGTTTCACCTGCCCCACCTGTTTCACCTGTCTAACTTGTTTCATCTGTCCCACCTGTTTCACCTCTCCCACCTGTTTCACCTCTCCCACCTGTTTCACCTGTCCCACCTGTTTCACCTGTCTAACTTGTTTCATCTGTCCCACCTGTTTCACCTCTCCCACCTGTTTCACCTGCCCCACCTGTTTCACCTGTCTAACTTGTTTCACCAGTCCCACCTGTTTCACTACATCTCAAGTGATTAGAAGAAGCTGTATCTTACAACTGAAAAACTTGTATGGTAAAAAAATTGAACATGGCGCACCCCCCCACCCCCCAACTAGAAAGAGGGGTCATCGGTGATATATAGAACCAATTTTGACCTATGGAAGCGAATCATGGACAGTAGACAAACAAATGAACGACGATTAGAGGCCACAGACATGGGATTTCTCAGAAGAATGTTGGAAGTTCCCTGGACAGCTAAAAATACAAATGAGGATATTTTCAAAGAGGCCAACACAAAAAGGGAACTCCTAAAAAACATCAGAAAGAAACAATCAACATTTTCTGGGCACATCATGAGAAGAGGAAAGTTGGAATACTTGGGTACAACTGGCAAAATAAAAGGAAAGAGAGATCGTGGACGACAAAGAGAGAAAATACTGGATGGCTTGGTTTCATGGCATGGAAAACAGTCAACAACAGAACTGATACGATGCACTGTAGATAGAAGATTGTGGAAGGGCATGATCGCCTACAAACGAGAATGGAGAGATATTTGTGAATTTCTGCGCCCTTAATCAAATGAGCCTAGGAGGAACAATATTCCAACATAAAAGAATACACAAAGCTACATGGGTGTCACCAGATCATAGAACGGAAAATCAAATTGATCACATATGTATTAATAATAAGTTTAAGTCATCCTTACAGGATGTAAAAGTATATAGAGGGGCAGATATAGCTTCTGATCATCATCTGCTGTTAGCCAAACTTAAAATTAAATTAAAAAGGTATACTACAACGAATAAGGGCAGAACGTATTTCAATGTAGGGTTTCTTAAAGAACAAGGAATTAAAGATAAATTCGCAGTCACAATATCAAACAAATACCAAGTCCTCCAACAACTAGAAAATATAATAAATATAGAAGATCATTGGAAACAGGTAAAAAATATATGGAAAGAGACATGCGAAGAAACACTGGGGAAAAGAGAACGCCAGAATAAGGCATGGATGACAGCAGAGACCCTGGATAAAATTAAAGAAAGAAAGAACAAGAAAGCAGACATAAATAAAAGCAAAACAAGAAGTAATAAAGCCAAGACACAGGAAGCTTACACAGAGGTGAACAAAGAAGTGAGAAGATGCATTAAAAGGGATAAGAGGAAATATATAGATGAATTAGCTAAAGAGGCAGAAGAAGCAGCAAATAAAGGGAATATGAAAGAACTGTACAACAGCACAAAGAAATTAGGTGGAAAATACAAACAGATCAACGCCTTTATCAAAGATAAGAAAGGAAATCTGCTTAGTAATATAAAGGAACAAATGGAGAGATGGAAGGAGCACTTTGAAGAACTTTTGAACAGACCTGGCTCAAATAATCCTCCAGATATACTACCAGCAGAAGAAGAATTACACGTTAACTGCGGAAAACCAAGCAAAGAAGAAATAATGAAAGCCATCAAACTGTTAAAAGATGGTAAAGCCACAGGACCAGATGAAATTCCTTCGGAAGCCATCAAAGCAGATATTATCACCTCTACCAAGATGTTACATAATCTATTGGATAAAATTTGAGAGAGGGAAGAAATACCTAAAGACTGGAGAGAAGGTTATATGATCAAACTACCAAAGAAAGGAAGTTTACAGGAGTGCACAAATTATAGGGGAATTATGCTACTATCAGTGCCAGGAAAAATATTAGGCAGAATCATTCTGGAGAGACTAAAAGAGGCTATAGAGAAACACTTGAGAGATGAACAAGCAGGTTTTAGGAAGAACAGATCATGTGCTGATCAAATAACTACTCTACGTATAATAGTTGAACAAAGTTTAGAACTAAAATCCCCACTTTATATTGGATTCATAGATTACGAAAAGGCATTTGATAGTTTAGACAGAAGAATGCTTTGGAAGTTGCTGAGTCATTATGGAATCCCCATAAAGTTTATTAACCTGATAAAAACAATGTATGAAGGAACAAAATGTAGTGTGGTGCATGAAGGACAGCTTACAGAAGCATTTGAAATAAGAACAGGAGTAAGGCAAGGATGCCTTCTGTCTCCATTTCTCTTTCTACTGGCCATAGATTGGATTATGAAAATAACTGAAAACAACAGAAATGGGATCCAGTGGTCACTGACCAAACAACTTGATGATTTAGACTTTGCTGATGACATAGCTCTCCTATCACACAGCCACCAACAGATGCAAGATAAAATGAGTATATTAGATGAGAGATCACAACAGCTAGGACTAAAGATTAATAGAGATAAGACCAACATTATGAGAATTAATGCAGTTGGCAATAACCAAATAAAACTAGGAGAAATACCTCTACTAGACGTACAATCTTATATATATATCTGGGCAGTAATATAGATAAAGAGGGAGGAACAGAAAACGATACCAAAATAAGGATATCAAAAGCAAGAGGAGCTTTCATTGCACTGGGAAACATATGGAAATCCAAAGAAATTAGGCTAAATACAAAAATACAAATTTTCAACTCCAATGTTAAGTCGGTTCTATTATATGGCTGTGAAACATGGAGAATAACAAAATTGACAATCACGAAGGTACAGACTTTCATTAATGGATGCTTGCGCAGAATAAAGGGATGGAAATGGCAGGACAAAGTCACAAACGTGGAATTATGGAAATGTACCGGTCAAATACCAGTGGATAGAGAAATACAGCGAAGACGATGGCGATGGATAGGACACACACTACGGAAACCAACTGAGAGTATTACACAACAGGCCCTTTTTTGGAATCCCCAGGGGAAAAGACAAAGAGGAAGACCAAGGAATTCTTGGAGAAGACAGATTGAAGCAGAGATGAAGATGATGGGGAAGACATGGAATGATCTTAAAAGAATTGCAAAAAACAGAACGACTTGGAAAGTGTTTGTTGAAGACCTATGCTCCACTGGGAGCTAAAAGGTAGAAGATGATCGCCTACGCCAATCGATATGGCACATGATGATGATAATTCTCATGGCATTAAAACTGGTTTTTGCCATTCCTATTCTTTTGTTTATTTCAGTTTTACATTTTCCATCACTGGTTATAGTATGTCCACGGTAATTGTAGTTCTGAACAGTCTCCAGGTTTATTCCTTCAACTTTGATATTCACTTGTAGGTTTTGAGTTTTATCTTTGTTTATGGTCATAGTTTTTGTCTTTTTTATATTCGTATCTAATTCATATTTTTTATTTGTCATGTTTATTTCATTAAGAAATTATTGTAACTCTTTAGGATTTTCTGCTAGTAGTACAGTATCATCAGCATATCTTAGGTTATTGATTATCTTTCCATTAATGTTTAGGCCTGGCATCTCTGTGAATTTTTAAAGATTTGCTGAGATTGAACAAGCTTGGTTATATGATGCATTCTTCTCTGAACAAGCTAATAAATAACAATGAATATCATTTATGCATAAACATTGATTTTAGCTAAACAAAATTTACATCGCGTGTCTGGTGTTACAAATTGAAACTACTTCCACAAAAGAATCGAATCAATTTTGGGGTGTACTGAACCCCTTCATCCATCAACATCATCAAGTGCCATACCTGCTGGCGTGGGAGATCATGTCTCTCTACAACTTTCGATCTCGACAGTTATTTATTATTTCTGTTGTTGACCTGCCAAGCCATTCTCTTAAGCTGTCTGGTATCTTTTCTCTTTGCTTCTCTCTATCTCTTTGTCCCTTAATTTTCCCAGTTGTCACAATATATTCCAGCTGTCCCCTTCTCATTACATGGCCAAAAAATGATGATTATTTCTTCCTAATATTGGAAAGTATCTCTCTCTTTGCTTTGGCCTCTTTCAGAACGTTTTCTTTACTCTTCCTAGCTGTCCATGGTATTCCCAACATTCTTCTGTAAAACCATATTTATGCAGCCTCCTTTAATGTTCTTGTTTGTTGTCCTATTGTCCCTGATTCACATCCATATGTTAAAGACTAGCTCTACGTAACATGTAGGTGTTTATATTTACACAATAGTGGTTAGATGCTGAATGGCTCAGGTAAAAACGCAGCTTTCCAAAAAAATGAGGAAGATACTGTGCAATCCATTTTTGACAATAGGGACAAGCAAAAGAGTTCTCTTAATTATACATATTTTGATATACTTTTTGTACAACCTACATGAAGAATCATCATCATCATCATCATCGAGTGCCTTCTCCGCAACAAAGGTTGGCTACCATGGAGCGCCATTCTGCTCTGTCTCTTGCTTTGATGGTGCAGGTTGTCATAGGCTGATTTGTCCATCTTTTGATGTTACTCGTCCATGTTACTCTTGGTCTGCCTCTGCCTCTTTTACCTTGTAAATTCCCCTCCAGAATTACTTTTTGTAGGCTGTTGTGTCTTTTAACATGGCCCAAAAATCGTATTTGTCTTGTTTGAATTATGCTTAGTAGTTCTCTTTTCATTCTTAGTTGTTTTAAGACTTCACCGTTTATTTTATTTTCCTTCCATCCAATACATGAAGAATATGTTTCTCGTATGTTGATGAAATAGTCAGCAGCAAATATCTGCTGGAAAGGTGATACCAGAAAGAGATACATACAATGACTGCGGCAACAGAATGAGTTAGAATGGTTACGTACTTAGAAGAGGTCCAGAAACAATCACAAGAACTGGTAAACATCGGACTCTAGCGGGAAGGCAAAAGTAAAGCAGATCCAGGATAATGTGTCGGAGAAGAGTGAGCAAAAAATGAAGAGTGTTGAACAAATATGGTATAAACTGCAAACGATGACCGCACGAATTTGAGAAGTTTTGTTCTTGCCCTTTAAGATTTCACAAGGCATACTCGCTACTGAAGACTTTATCGATCTGTAACGTCAGAGGGCGTAACGACCATTGAAGGCTATATCGATCTGTGACGTCAGAAGGCGTACCGGCCATTGAAGGCTTTTATCTATCTGTGACGTCAGAGTGCGTACCAGCCATTGAAGGCGTTATTGATTTGTGACGTCTGAATGCGTACCCAATAGAATATGTTGTTGATGTGTTACGTTAGATGGCGTACAGACCATTGACTTCTTTACCGACATGTGACATCACATGGCATACTGGCCTCTGACTGCTTTATCGATTTGTGACGTCAGAAGGCTTATCGACCAGATTGGTTTATCGATCTCTGACGTCATATAGCATACTGTCATTTTTTTACTTTATCGATTTGTTACCAACGAGATAAAAAGAAATCGATAACAAGTGCAAAGGACACGCCAAATATTTCAATAAAATCAGTTATCAAAATAAGCATGTAAAGATTGTAAAGTAGCATATACACAAGTACAACACTATCTCAACAATATCTTTTGCCAACATTGTGCTACCAAGAATAGTAAAATGTTAAATCTTCACAACATTCCTGTATGGTGCCGAAACATGGACACTAGATAAGAAAACAGAACCAAAAAAAAATTGAAGCCTTTAAAATGAGATTTCGGGAGCGTGTTAAAGATACTAGCCTACTACTAGTAATCTTTGAAGGGGAAATACAAGGTAAAAGAGGCAGAGGCAGACTAACATGGACGAGTAACATCAAAAGATGGACTAGTCAGCCTATGACAACCTGCATCATCGAAGCAAGAGACAGAGCGGAGTGGCGCTCCATGGTAACCAAACTTCGATGCGGAGACGGCACTCAATGATGAAGATGGTGTTGATGATGCTACCAAGTCAAACGTGGATATCAGCGGCAAAAGACGACGGAGAGACGCCACCTATTGAATGAGGTGATTTAGAAAATACTAAATACTTATTTCACCAACTTCTGTCTCCTTTGCACCGAATGGAGACAAATAATAATACATATATATAATTATATAGGGAAACTTCGGAGGCGATAGATTAGCGAATAATTTCAGGGGAAGAGATATGCTTACAGCACTCGGAAAAAAAAATCATAAATAGACAATAGAAAAAAAACAATAAAGAACGATAGACGGGCCGAAACAGGATCAAACCTGTACTCATTGGCACAGCGCCTTGCCACGACAACCAGACGCTAGAGAACACGACTAACTAATCTAGACTCCCTCTATCATCTTTTCTTCCTCTTCTTTTCTCTTGCTCACTGATACCGAAAAGGTGTCGTAGTTATATCATTTGTCATTCTTGAGCTGTTCGAACTGTCTGAATTAGTGATTTTCCTTTGTTGTTACATGTCTCTGTCACTGCATCTATCCATCTTCTTCTAGGTCTTCCTCTTGGTCTTTATCCACGCATTCTCGAGAAGAACGCCCTTGATGGTGATTGGTGAATATTCATTCTGACCAGGTGGCCAAACCATTTAAGTTGTTGTTGTTCTATATATTCTTGGCAGGGTTTTATTCCTACCATTTTTCTTATGGTTTCATTTGGTATTCTATCTCTCCTTGTAAAGGTAAAGTACAAGACTTGAACCGGTGTCTTAGCTCGCGAGTTTACACCCAAATGTGCTCCGCCGCATATCCAGAAATGTTCGGATATTTCTCTATAGTGTCGCCTCAAGCATTGAAACTCAGATACGAAGCGACATTCCTCACTTTCCCAGGGTAATACCCTGCTACCCATTTCTGCCAACGGCTGGGTCGACCGTGGGGTATTTTTTTTCCAACCACGAGTACAATTCACACTGTTCCCAGCGATTTCTTGTGTTGTTTGTTACTTTTCTCAAGCATCGCATCTCACATGTATTGATCTTTCTTAAGTGTGATTTAGAAAGGGTCCATGTTTGACTTTCATAGCCCACTTCCCTGTATAATAATATTAATTTATTATTATTTGTCTCCTGTTATAGGTACGTCTGTTCATCTTTTGGTGTTATCAGTCCACTTTAGTCTTGGATTGCCTCTTAATCGATTACTTGATACATTTTCTTTCTAGATGACTTTTGTTATTAAGGTTTTTTGTCTTCTTACATGTCCCAAAATAGGAAATACATGCTACGATTAAATTTCGCTTCAAAATCTGTCTTAACTTTGATTCAAAAACAAATACTTTAATTTTCAAACAGATGTATTTTATTAAACATAATTAAAACCGAAATTTGTGGACACATAAGAAGAGAGAATAACGAAAGTAATCCTGAATGGGAAAATAAATAGGCAAGGTAAATATACAAAGGTAGACGAAGACTAAAGTGAACTGACAGTCATCAAAATATAGACAAGAGAAACTATTACAACATAGAAGATAAATGCAAGACAAAGTGAAAGTGAAATAACGCTGCATGGTAGCCAACTTTCGATGTGAAAACAGCAAAAGAAGACTATCGCTGGCATTTTATAAGTAGTTTATGCAGCTCGCTGTCAAACGCTTTCACATAATCTATACCATCCATCCATGAAACACCGCCTATGTGAGTTTTAAACCCGTATGCTCCATGTCTGGAGGTCGAGAATGTACATCTAGACTAGAGACAAATAATAATAAAATGAATAGTATTTTAGAGGGAAACTTCCGAGGAGATAGATCAGCGAATAATTTCAGGAGAAGAGGTATGTTTGCAGCACACACACACTAGACAGATCAGCGAATAATTTCAGGAGAAGAGGTATGTTTGCAGCACACACACACACTAGATAGATCAGCGAATAATTTCAGGAGAAGAGGTATATTTGCAGCACACACACACTAGATAGATCAGCGAATAATTTCAGGAGAAGAGGTATGTTTGCAGCACACACACACTAGATAGATCAGCGAATAATTTCAGGAGAAGAGGTATGTTTGCAGCACACACACACACTAGATAGATCAGCGAATAATTTCAGGAGAAGAGGTATATTTGCAGCACACACACACTAGATAGATCAGCGAATAATTTCAGGAGAAGAGGTATGTTTGCAGCACACACACACTAGAAAGAGCGCACGGCCAACTCAGCTATCTAAAAAAAAAGCTATCATTGGCGATGTCTTTCGCGCAGGTGTGCTCATGACTATAGGGTTACTATCACAACTCGGAAAATCATTGTGTATCTGCATTTTCCTATTAAGACAAGTATCTCCGTGCATTTAGACTACACAGCCCCCCATAGCATGATAATAGCTTCAAAGCAGAGGAAGAAATATCAGAAAAAGATTATAGTTGATGAGAGCACACACACACATTGTCTATATTTGCATATTTTATTGTTAATATAAACATACAGAATTACAGTCTCTCTGGTTTCACTCTCCCTTCCCTTCTCCCCGAAATCTATAATGGTTTTAATCAAATACTTATACAATAAATACTTTTTTTTTAGATTCGCTCTTTCATAACGTTAAGTGATTTATTGTCATTACCATCAAACAGGTAGAGATTATTATGTTTCTCTACAACTTTCTGTCTTTACAGTTGTCTATAGTTTATAATACTGGGAACTTTGTTTACCTCAGACGGAAGATGTATAAAAGAGGTGAGACGAAAAATTGCTCAGGCAAAAGCAGCTTTCCAAAAAAAAAAAAAAATGAGGAAAATACTATACAGTCCATTTTGACAATAGAAACAAGAAAAAGAGTTCTTAAATGTTACGTAGAGTCAGTCTTAACATATGGATATGAATCATGGACAATAGGACAACAAACAAGAAAATCACTGGAGACTGTAGAAATGTGTTTTACAGAAGAATGTTAAGAATACCTTGGACAGCTAAGAAGAGTAATGAAAACGTTCTGAAAGAGGCCAAAACAAAAAGAGAGTTAATTTTCAATATTTGGAAGAAACAATCATCATTTTTTGGCCATGTAATGAGAAGAGAACAACTGGAATATATTGTAACAACTGGGAAACTTGAAGGACGAAGAGATAGAGGAAAGCAAAGAGAAAAAATACCAGACAACTTAAGAGAATGGCTTGGCAGAAGGTCAACAACAGAAATGTTAAATAACTGTCGAGATCGAAAATTGTGGAGAGACATGATCACCTACGCCAGCAGGCCCGGTACTTGATGATGATGATGATGATAATTTATAATGTAGACTCCCTACCGTATCATTCTTTCATACTGCCTGCTATTTGTTCCGGGGTGGAGTTATCACCTACCAATGGAGGAGTCAGATTTTTTCCTTTCCACCGCTAGTCTTATGGACACTACTGGGCAAGTTGGAGCTCCCGTTTAGCCCTATATCAGGGTTATGTGAAGCCATTGAAACAGGTGGTGGATGGTACAATAAACAAATAAATGAAAGGAAGAAGCTGATAAGACCATAGAGGACATTCCCAAAGAGGCCAACACAAAAAGGGAGCTCCTACAAAAACATCAGAAAAAAAACAATCAACATTTTCCAAGCACACAAGAAGAGGAAAGTTGGAATGTTTGTTACATCTGGCAAAATACAGGGAAAGAGATATCATGGACAACAAAGAGAGAAAATACGTAGGGAAGTCAAAAAGTAATGCACACCAATTTTTTTCTCGGCTAATAATAAAGATAGGAATATGAAATTTTGCACACTTGGAATATGACATGTTCCAATTATGTGCACTAAATTACACAGCATTCTGAAAAATATTACGCAATCTATGAACCGTTAAAATGGAGCTTGTCAACAATGTCCGTTACAAACAGCGAATTGTCATAGAATTTCTGGTTGCGGAAAAAGAAACTGTGGCAAACATTCATAAACGACTGTGTGCAGTGAACAAATGCTCTGCAGTCGATAGGAGCACAGTTAGTCGCTGGGTTCAGAGAATTAAAGCTGCAGAAAGTGTACGAGTGGAGCTGCATGATTTACCGCGTTCTGGACGTGTTGCCTCGGCTACCAGCACAGACATGTTAAACCGGGCTGATGCCATTATTCGTAAGGATAGGCGTATCACTAGTCAGCAATTGGCATTGCAGCTTACAGTCAGCAAGGGAAGTGCAATCGCAATTTTTAAAACTCTCGGATATTCAAAGATTTGCGCTCGACGGGTTCCTCGGTGCCTAACAAATGATCACAGAGTTCAAAGGAAAACATTCTGTTCTGAATTGTTGGAGCGTTTCGGTGTTGAAGGAGAAATGTTTTTGTCAAAAATTGTTACCGGTGACGAAACGTGGGCACATTATTATGAGCCTGAAACAAAAATGCAGTCAATGGAATGGCATCATCCGCAGTCACCAAAAAGAAAAAAATTCAAAACATCTCCATCAGCCGGAAAGGTGATGATCACTGTCTTCTGGGACATTGATGGTGTGATTCTTGTTGATGTAATGACAAGAGGTGAGACAATCAACTCGACAGCTTACATCAATACACTGACAAAACTCAAAAATCGGTTCCACAGAGTTCGGCCTAATAAGCCATCTGCAGATTTGTTGCTTCAACATGACAATGCACGCCCTCACACAAGTCTGGTAACACGGGAAGCAATCAACAAATTTGGTTGGACTGTACTGCCCCATCCTCCTTACAGCCCTGATCTGGCTCCCTCAGATTTCCATCTGTTTGGACCACTCAAAAAATTCCTGCGTGGGAAACACTTTGACAATGATGAGGATGTGATCCGTGTAGTTAAAAAATGGCTACGCGAGCAGGACAAAACTTGGTACAAACGAGGCATTCATGACCTAGTTTCGCGTTGGCGTAAGGCAATACGCTTGGACGGAGATTATGTTGAAAAATAGGTAGTGTAAAGGGGATGTTCAGCTACAATCTGTGAAAATTTCACACATTTTGCCCGAATAGTTTCCGAGAAAAAAATTGGTGTGCATTACTTTTTGACCTCCCTTCAGTACTATATAGATAGCTTGCTTTCATGGCATGGAAAACAGTCAACAACAGAACTTATACGATGGACTGTGGTTAGAAGATTGTGGAATAACATGATCACCTACATCAACCAGTATAGCACATGATGATGATGTTGCTTTCTGTTCTCGATGTTTTCTATTTGTTTCCTCTTCTCTCAATTTTTATGTGACTATATATTCAGGTTGTTCGCTTCTCGTCACATGGATATTTATGTTATTTTCTTCGGATGTTAGCAAAAAGCTTTGTTTTTGTATTCGCTTCTTTTAGAGTATGCTGGTTTCTCATCTTTAACTATCCAAAATATTCTGAACATTCTACTGTAAAACCACATTTCTTTGAATTTTATACATATACTTATTTGTTATTCCATCGAGGCTTTTTCGCTTTCGGCTACAAGAGAAACCCATAAACAGATGACAATGGGGAAACCATCGTTGCACAATGTCTAACACCGTAAACAGATGATAATGGAGAAACCAACGTTGCACAATGTCTAACACCGTAAACAGATGACAATGGGGAAACCATCGTTGCACAATGTCTAACACCGTAAACAGATGACAATGGAGAAACCAACGTTGCACAATGTCTAACACCGTAAACAGATGACAATGGAGAAACCAACGTTACACAATGTCTAACACCATAAAGTGGTGTCACTACTTCAACCTAGCTTGTAGCTATAAAATCCCATTTCAACTCACTGGTACTTGTCTAAGCAACGAAACAAATGTGGCTTTTCTATTTGTCGCACAGTTTTGATACAATGTAGCCATAATTAATCTAATTATCCTTTAAGTTAATATTCCCTCCTGGCGTTATGTAGCGTTAGTTCATCATCATCATCATCAGGTGCCATACCGGTTGGGGTAGGCGATCATGTCCCTCCACAATCTTCTATCTATAGTGCATCGTATCAGTTCTGTTGTTGACTGTTTTCCATGCCATGACACCAAGCCATTCAGTATTTTCTCTCTTTGTCGTCCGCGATCTCTCTTTCTTTTTATTTTGCCAGTTGTAACGAAGTATTCCAATTTTCCTCTTCTCATGATGTGCCCGAAAAATGTTGATTGTTTCTTTCTGATGTTTTTTTTAGGAATTCCCTTTTAGTGTTGTCCTCTTTGAGAATTTCCTTATTGGTCTTTTTATCTGTCCTGGGAACTTTCAACATTCTGAGAAATCCTATCTCTGTGGTCTCTAATTGTCTTTTCATTTGTTTGTCTACTGTCCATGATTCGCTTCCATAGGTCAGAATTGGTTCTATATAGCACCGATGAACTAACACATGAACTAAAAGACAGTTCATCGGTGCTATATAGAGCCAATTCTAACACATAGAAGCGAATCATCAAAACAAATGAAAAGAGAGAGATGGGATCTCTCATATAAATGTTGAAAGTTCCATGGACAGTTAACTTGATAAACAAGGGCATGATCAACGAGGCCAAAACAAAAATAGAACTAAAATAAAACAGAAAGAAACAGTCGACATTTTTTAGCGGGCACATCAAGAAAAAAGGAAAGTTGGAATACATGGTTACAATTGGCAAAATATAGGGGATGTATTTCTAGTGGCTTGATGCACCTCTGAGTCTAGTTTCCCCACCAATAATTAGGCGCATCTGGAAAAAGAACTCGGGCCTTACCGATAGGTAGCACAACGAAGGTTGGCTACCATGGATCGCCATTCTACTCTGTCTCTTGCTTTGATGGTGCAGGCTGACATAGATTGACTTGTCCATCTTTTGATGTTACTCGTCCATGTTAGTCTTGGTCTGCCTCTGCCTCTTTTACCTTGTATTTTTCCTTCCAATATTACTTTTAGTAGGCTGTTGTGTCTTTTAACATGCCCACAAAATTTCATTTATCTTGTCTTAATTGTATTTAGTAGTTCTCTTTTTATTTTCAGTTGTTTTAAAACTTTATCGTTTGTTATCTTTTGTTTCCATCCAATTCTACCTATTCTTCTATAAATTCACATTTCAAAGGCTTCAATTTTCTGTTCTGTTTTCTTGTCTAATGTCCATGTTTCTGCACCATACAGGAATATTGAGAAGGCGTAACATTTTGCCATTCTTAGTTTCAGCCCTGCTGATATTTGTTTTGTTGTTAGTATATTTTTCAGGGCATTAAAATTACTTTTTGCCATACCTATTCTTTTGTTTATTTCAGTTTTGTATTTATGCATTCGGCCACATAACACATAACAAGACAAAAAGAACTAACAATGACTCAAAGAGCCATAAACAAACGCTACGAAAACGCCAGATTAAGAGGAAGACCGAGAAAGAGATGGATAAAGGGAATACTAGAGTCACTAGGAGGAATAACAGCAGAAGAGGCCAACAGAAGAGCAAAGAATCGCAGATTGTTTCTCCCCACGACGCCAGCGGCAGCAGAGGGAGGATAGAAGAAGAAGAAGCGAAACGAAAAATACACGACATCAATAATCCAATTTTTGTAGTGAGCCTAATAATAGTCATCGCCATTTCCTGTCTATCAATCAACGGTCGACTTGTTCAGTTGTTATTAGTTGGAGGCCTTTAATAATTTGGAATTTATGAACGTTTTATGCACACTGTTGTGTTAGGACCATAAATGTAAGTTTTTTGTTTTACTAAACTGCTTACAGTAAAAAGTATATTTGGGAGCTCGAAATGAATGAATGTGATTGACTGATTGTCTCTTGTTTGTATTTTTTATTTTATACTTAGTAGAAGACGAGAAGGTTCAGAAGGCAGTGTAGTATCATAAGTATGTGAGGAGTAACTTGAGTAACACTTTTATTTTTATACTATACATAACTAAATGACTACTCTTTACTCTAGTAGTAGTGTGAGTTTAGAGACACAGTAGTAGAGGCGGTGTAGCCAAAGAAATGTATACAAGACAAATGCAAAGCTGAGTGTAAAGGAAAGGAGAAATGAAGAAAATATAATTATATATAATACATATATAAGGTTTGTTAAGTTAAAGTTAAAGCTTTACCATAAATGCGACAAATATGAACGACACTAGTAGTAGACTTAAGTCTAAGTAGAGCTTGTTGAGTTATTATATTGTGCTCCTGCCTCTGCACACCACCGGGCACTTGATTTACTAACTTGTTCAGGCTAGGCTGACTCACTTGACTTATTTAATATTTACGAGTGTAGGTACCTAAAAAAAAATCCTACATTGTTTCCTCTAAACGAGTGATCTCCCACGATTCACCGCTTACATTTGAATATATCAACTGCTTGTAGTTTGTATGCATATAATAATTTTTTTTTTCAACAAGGTTTAGGTCGTTAGCTGTTTTAGTTTTAGTGTTTAGAGGCTAGGAATTAGTAAGCGACAGTGGTGTGGCTCGGGTTTAGGGCATTAGCAACCATTGCCATTGGGTAACTAAGACCTGAACCCAAGGGTCTATCTTCAGTTCTAGTCACAAATTAGAGAAGAACCAAATAAAAGTGCAAGGTAGTGAGTGTCACTCCAAATACTAATAAATATCAGACAATGAGACATTAATTTTTGTGTAGGTTTGCTAAGTTTTAATATTTAAAGTTATATTAATTTGTATTATTTACACTTTACTTCATGTATTTATTTTCTCAAATAATGAAATTATGCACACAAAATAGTAGACTACTAAGTAGTAGTGGGTGTGACCACTATTTGTCAGAAATAAACACACATTAACAAAGAAAATACCATCTGGTAATCAACAAGGGAAGTAATTATAAAGCTTCTTCTTGATATTGCATACAAGTATCAGTGAATATACATACAGAATACACTTTACTTTAAAATATTCAACCATACCAGATTTTGGTCCCATACCTATCTTCATAGGCAGAGCCGATGTGTTGGTTTTTGGTCCCATACCTATCTTCATAGGCAGAGCCGTTGTGTTGGTTTTTGGTCCCATACCTATCTTCATAGGCAGAGCCATTGTGTTGGTTAGTGGTCAGGAAAAAATTAAGGATAAGACTAACTTCCTAAGGTTGCAGAAGTCTGTGATGCTTGTCCAGCTGTGTATTTGTAATTTTGTATAATTGTGTTACCAATCTTGAATTTTATTTTTGATAGAAAATGTGATTTCAAACAAGTGGATGATGTTCTGCTGTTCTTAATTTACCTGTTCACTTATTTCTTTTCTTTTGAGGTAGTACAACAAATATAAATCTGAACATAATTTTGTAGACTGGCAAATATTCTAAACTCATTATGTCCAAAATAATTTTTTTTTTTTTTTTCAGATTAAATTAAAAAAATTTTTCTGCCAGTTTAGTTGTGTACTAGTTTATCATAAATATCTCCTACATTAAAAAAAAAAATGTAAAGTGCCCAGTCACGCCAAGTGGCATATAGGGGATATGGTTTTAGTGACCATAGTTTTTACAGACCTTCAGCACATGATTTTTGGGGTAATGTGGTCAGTATTACGCCCATGCTGCTTTACTTTCCCAGAACAAACCCGGTACCCATTTAAGGTTGGGTGAACCCGGAAGCTGTCGATCAGGATCGAACCCGACCCCTTGTCCTTCATAGTCCAGTTCACTAACCACAGAGTGGCTCCCTTCTACTACATAGATGTTCAGTAATCTGCTAACATGTTTCAGAAACTGGTTGAGTTTGCTGTGTCAGTCTTACTTTGAGTTTGCTGTGTCAGTCTTACTTTGAGTTTGCTATGTCAGTCTTACTTTGAGTTTGCTATGTCAGTCTTACTTTGAGTTTGCTATGTCAGTCTTACTTTGAGTTTGCTATGTCAGTCTTACTTTGAGTTTGCTGTGTCAGTCTTACTTTGAGTTTGCTGTGTCTGTCTTACTTTGAGTTTGCTGTGTCAGTCTTACTTTGAGTTTGCTATGTCAGTCTTACTTTGAGTTTGCTGTGTCAGTCTTACTTTGAGTTTGCTATGTCAGTCTTACTTTGAGTTTGCTGTGTCAGTCTTACTTTGAGTTTGCTGTGTCAGTCTTACTTTGAGTTTGCTATGTCAGTCTTACTTTGAGTTTGCTGTGTCAGTCTTACTTTGAGTTTGCTGTGTCAGTCTTACTTTGAGTTTGCTATGTCAGTCTTACTTTGAGTTTGCTATGTCAGTCTTACTTTGAGTTTGCTATGTCAGTCTTACTTTGAGTTTGCTATGTCAGTCTTACTTTGAGTTTGCTATGTCAGTCTTACTTTGAGTTTGCTGTGTCAGTCTTACTTTGAGTTTGCTGTGTCTGTCTTACTTTGAGTTTGCTGTGTCAGTCTTACTTTGAGTTTGCTATGTCAGTCTTACTTTGAGTTTGCTGTGTCAGTCTTACTTTGAGTTTGCTATGTCAGTCTTACTTTGAGTTTGCTGTGTCTGTCTTACTTTGAGTTTGCTATGTCAGTCTTACTTTGAGTTTGCTATGTCAGTCTTACTTTGAGTTTGCTGTGTCTGTCTTACTTTGAGTTTGCTGTGTCAGTCTTACTTTGAGTTTGCTATGTCAGTCTTACTTTGAGTTTGCTATGTCAGTCTTACTTTGAGTTTGCTGTGTCAGTCTTACTTTGAGTTTGCTGTGTCAGTCTTACTTTGAGTTTGCTATGTCAGTCTTACTTTAAGTTTGCTATGTCAGTCTAACTTTGAGTTTGCTATGTCAGTCTTACTTTGAGTTTGCTATGTCTGTCTTACTTTGAGTTTGCTATGTCTGTCTTACTTTGAGTTTGCTATGTCTGTCTTACTTTGAGTTTGCTATGTCTGTCTTACTTTGAGTTTGCTATGTCTGTCTTACTTTTTCATTATTATTCTTTAGGCAACAAAAAAGCGCCTGTTAAAGAAACAACTATTACAATATATATTTACCTTCCTACCAGTGACAGATATCATTTATGACAATTCAGAGAGTAATGTGATCGGTAAAGAAATTTATTTTTAGGGAATTAGTTGGAACGATGTGAAGAGACACACTTAGAAATTAGAATATTAGATTTGCATAGAACCAATCTTGAACTATTACAAAGTCAATGTTAGAGAAAAGAGGTTGGAGTGATCTGAAGAGACACATTTAGAAACCAGACAAAAAGATTAGAGCCAGTTTTGAACTACATCCCAAGACAACAGATAAAATAAAATAGTTTGTCTGTCTGGGGGTTAAATTTTTTATAAATGACACAGCAAGGAGATACAAAGCCAATGTAAGGTTGAGGAACAACATCAAGGAAACTACAATTTTCTTCTTCTTCTTTCCATCCTCATTTGCCTTTCAGTGTTGAGACGATATATAATGTGGTCTTTTAATCTATATGTTACCTAGTGCTTCTAGTATTTCGTCAATCAATTTTTTTCATGGTCGACCTGTGGGTCTGGTGTTTTCGCAATGTTTATTGAAGGCTTGTTGTGTTGTG
Organism: Megaustenia siamemsis; assembly: GCA_032433765.1. Taxonomy (NCBI): domain Eukaryota; kingdom Metazoa; phylum Mollusca; class Gastropoda; order Stylommatophora; family Ariophantidae; genus Megaustenia; species Megaustenia siamemsis. The sequence goes on along the minus strand of JAVIAB010000156.1, from coordinate 18,642,870 downwards.
TTTTGGTCTTTCTGCCTTGTCAGACATTGGCCAAACCATTTTATCTGTTGTTTCTTTATATATTCTATAGCGGGGGTTATTACTAGCATTTTTCTCAGTTGTTCATTTTTTGATCTTATCTCTCAGGCTATTTCCTGTCATTCGTCTAACACACTTCATCTCAGTAGAGGTTATTTTTCTTACTGTTCTTGCATCTAGGATCCAGGACAGGCATCGATAGCAGACATAAATTATTTTATATTCATAAATTATACTGAGATCAGAGTGATGTTCCCTCTTGTATATTAGTTTAGCATATATGCTTGTGAAACATGGCCCCTTATAGCAGAGCAACAGAAGAAAATACAAGCTGTAGAGATGAAATGTTATCATAAGATTTCGGGCATCTCTTAATTAGATTGTATCACAAATTTAAAAGTTTACTTTGACAACAAGCAATCAAAGTACATGATGATGCTTTGAATGCTTTAATTTAGTTGATAGATCACCTTCATTACACAATGGATAACACCACGGTACTCAGACCCCCTTCTAGTACATTCCCCAGTGTGAAGCATTGCCATCACACACTAACAAAAGCACTGGAGATAGCTTCAACTTAGATGCACAACCTCTATAGCACAGGTGATCTTTTGACTACTACTGGGTGTTGTAGTTAGTATCACACCAGACAACCCCATTTTCCCAGGATAAGTCCAGTACCTATTTAAAGCTGAGTGAATCTATGAGATATTGAAAGATCATTATTATATAGGAGTTAATATGAGAGAAGAATTTCAGTGAGAAGTGAGTTAACAGGACATGCGGTACTAAATTGTGGCCTGGTATAGCAATATATAGTCAACAACCCATACTTGCTCAATAAGTGCAACCTACAGATTATACACAGTGATAACTGGAGAAGTTGGAACTGGTTAGACAGGATACTTAGAAGAGAAATATAAACAGAAGCAAGAATTTACATATAGTAGATTCTGAACGTCTTCATTGTTCTGACTTTACAGTAAAAATATGTGATCAATAGTAGACAGAAAAGGAATTGAAGTCAACGGTCATGATGTAAACAACCTGCGATATACGGATGACACAGTCTTAATATCAGAGACATGGAGGTAAAGGTAAAGTATGAGATTTGAAGTGCCGTCTTAGCACACAAGTTTTCACTCATATGCGCCCGGCCAGCTATCCAGAAGTGTTCAAAGACTTCTGGATAGTGTCACTTCAAGCATCGAAACTAACGATGCGAAGCTGCATTCCTTACCTTTCCAGAGCACTATCCTGGTACCTATTTCTGCCAGCGACTGGATCAGCTGCAGCGGTATTTTTTTTCCAACCATGAATACAACTCACACTGTTTCCAGTGGGAGTAAAATTTGGGTTGTCCGAGCATTGGTAGCCTAGCAGGGTGGTTTTCCTAAATAGGCTACCGAGGCTCCCAGAGACAGAGAGTGAACTACAAGAAATGATAGACATAATAGTGGAAGAAAGCAACAAGAAAAGTCTCAGTCTGAATAGTAAGAAAATAGAAGTAATATCAAAAATAAATTCCAAAGAAACACTCACCATCACCACCATGCAGCATAAAAATAATCAGGACAAACCTAAAACAAGTGCTGAGTGTCAAATACTTGGGCACAATAATATCAGATGGAAGATGCACCACAGAAATAAAAGCAGAATAGCTCAGGCCAAAGTTGCATTTCAGTAAATGAAAAACATCTTGTGCAACAAGTCTATGCCAATAGAAGTGAGAAAGAGAGTATCAGTGCTACATAGAGCTAATTCTGACCTATGAATGTGAATCATGCACAGTAGACAAACAAACAAAAAGATGATTGATGCCACAGAGATGGTATTTCTCAGAAGAATGATTAGAGTTCCCTGGACAGCTAAAAAGACAAACAAGGAAACTCTCAGAGGCTGACATCAAAAGGGAACAGGTAAAATACATCAGAAAGAAACAATCAACATGTTTCAGGCACATCACAAAAGAGGAAAGCTAGAATACTTAGTTACAACTGGCAAAATTCAGGGAAAGAGTGAGTTGCAGACAACAAAGAGAGAAGATGCTAGTTAACTTGGTGTTGTCACATGGAAAACAATCAACAGCACAATTGATTGGTGCACCCTGGATAAAAAATTGTGGAAGGACATGATCACCTACGCCAATCGGTATCAAGTGTTGTGAATGCGGCCTTCCATCGTCTACGCTTGTTCTGCGCTTTACATCACATTGGTGCTGTTCATAACCGTTGTTGGATTTGCTTGCCGCAAGTTATTTACATGTTCTCATTAATGTGAAATGCTTCGTCAGCCGCAGTTTTATCTCTTTGGGGAATTTGCACCATGTTCTGTTCGTCGTGGGCTACGTTCACTGGAGTAATCAAGAATCTAAAGGGCGTGTCATTGCTGTGCTTGCAACATTATTATGTGTGCTACGTCATCGTAATGGCTCATCGTAAATCCCTAGGCCGGCCGTACGCTAATCTTACGGTTTGTTGTTTGAAGTGTGATGGGGATAATCTGACGACTAACTGTGTGTTTATATGTTCGAAATTGGAGTCAACAACGATGGTCTAACATCATCAAGCGCTCTACATTTTTAAAGAAATATGACAATCATCACTTTTGGGAGGACATGAACTTCTGGTATATGGTGGATAGGCGGCAGGAACCATTGCAGGCTATGCATGAAAAGTGTTCCTTGTTGCAGTTTCCTCATATTCCAAATCCATGGGGGACTGGTTGGTCTCGAGGCAAGTCGCCGGCCTCGGGACAGAGAGGTTGTGGGTTCAGATCTCGGCTACACTGGTTGGGATTTTTATTTATGATTTCTCTCTGCGACAACCACCCCTGGTCTCAGCAGCGAGGCCCGGCTTGAAACGTCAGTTACTCATCGATGGAAAAAACATGAGTACCTCCGAAGTCGGAGTTATCTGCCTGTGCGGCGAGGTCCCCTGTGCACACGGCTGCCAGGGAGAAATGGATTGACATGCAGGGTTCAGTTCCTAGTCTCTAGGGACTTCATCAGAGTTGAAAGCTGGCGAACGCAACAGCAACAATCGGTATGGCACATGATGATGATGAGATTCTGAATAAATTAACTCACAGATTTGAAATTATAAATAAAAAGAATTGGTAATGGATAAGAAACCCACTTTGAAATCTAACCACTTGCATTTACCAATTAAGTTTTTGTCTGAAACCCAGAGGAAAAGATGACATTTGGAAGACCTAGAAATCTATTTCCTATCTTTTCAAGTCAAAGATGACACACAGGGCAGAAATTGTAGACTATCCATGTCCAATAATCTTTGCTATCAAGTATCAGACCCTTCACAGGACCCACATTATCTCTAGCCACACGTTCCTGTCCTGTGCGAGCTTCTCAGTCTTGGCAAGGAAATTGATACCTGCTGTTGTTGGCTCTCGCCTCAATGTTCTTTTTAGCGTCTCTCTAGATAGGCCTCTTTTATCCTCTTATTTCCATTAGAGTGCATGCTTTGAGATCCTCTTGTTGTCTCATTTGGAAATACATGGAGACAAAACCTTGAACCTATGATTACAACAGTGAATTACTCCTGGAGAAGGTTGCAAGAGACAACAGACAGACAGACATGAATGTAGAGCTTTTGCTGAAAGCCATCTTCTGGATAGTAAAAATAGCAAGAGAGTAATATAATAGAATATATTAATGAAGGCACAAAGGAGGCACAGGCAGACATCCTAATGGCAACATTATGGACAAGCAGTGTATGTTGAGATCCACAGAATGGGTCAGACATGGCACACTTTGCAAAGGATAGTCAAAATCAAGAAGTTATTGAGACAATTTGCTTTCTGTCTTTGGAACTGCTTTGTGTTTCTATAGCCAAAATAAGAGAAAAATGAAATATTTTGTAAATGAAACAAAGGTTGACTATTACATTTTCTTCCCCAATTTTAATAAACCTATCTGTTTCTCTCATTGTGTTTATAGAAGAATGGAGACAGGCCCCAGGAAACCTGATGAACCACCCCCACAGTATGAACCTTCAATGGCAGCTCCATACCCAGGCTTTGCTCCAGGTCAGCCGCAGTACCCTCCACCTCAAGGGTATGCACCACCACAAGGGTACTCTCAACATGCTGGTATGTGTATACATTTAGCTAGTCATATCTATCTCTCTATCTATCTATCTATCTATCTATCTATCTATCTATCTATCTATCTATCTATCTATCTATCTATCTATCTATCTATCTATCTATCTATCTATCTATCTATCTATCTATCTATCTATCTATCTATCTATCTATCTATTGACCTTTCGAGCCGTGGCCCGCCCCTAGGGCATAGACCAAGATACTCCTTCTCTTATCTGAATTTTTGTTTCTAGCAGTTTTCAATTCTTTTAAAGATATTTTATCAAATCTCACCATTTGTCTCTGTTCTGTGCAAGCAGCTCTATCTCATTGAGCGAACCGATTCCTGCTGCTTTTGCCTCTCTCAGCAATGTTCTTCTCAGTGTTTCTCTGGGTCTTCCTCTTTTTCTCTTACCTGTTGTTTCCCACATGAGGGCTTGCTTTGCTATTCGGTTATTATCTCTTCTCATCACATGTAGCTAGTCATATGCTGCGTGAAAAATATATCTTGGTGAAATTAATTTCTTTTTCTCTCTTCCGTACTTAAATGTGGGCTGTCTGTTCTCACTCTCTCTCTCTTTCACAGATTCATTGAGTCCATCCTCACATATAAAGTGCTCGGTATTATATATTAGTCCAGTACATCTGTCTTCTTCTTCTTAGAGCTCAACCGTTATATGAACATGGATGCATTGTGTCACTAGTTTATGGCAAAGCTATGTTTCTATAGGCCTGATAAGACCTTAGCATGCAAGTTTTCAACCATATGTGCTCAACCACCTGTCCAGAAGTTTTCGGAAACTTCTGGATAGTGTCGCTTCAAGCATCGAAACTCGCATTGCGAAGCATCATTTCTCACCTTCCCAGAGTACTATACCCCTGGTACCCATTTCTACCAGCGGCTGGGTCGACCGCGGGGATTTTTTTCCCCTCCAACCATGAGTACAATTCACACTACTTCCAGCTGAAATCGAACACGGGTTGTCCGAACTCCGGTAGCCCAGGTGGGTGGTTTTCCCACCTAGGCACACCTGTCTTTGGTATGGGTGTAGTTTTGTTAAAAGTTTTTGCCTGGGCAGCATACATTTTTAGCCTACTCCTTTTTACTTTTACTGATGTTCCGCTGCTACTTCATGTTTGTCTAGTGTCATCCATGTTCTTTGTTATTTTCATTTTGTTGTCTTTTCTGAAGAGGGCTGCATGTAGGCCAAAACATCAATATTTTGTTTTATCCTTTTTTATTTTGTTGTAAAACTGCAACCATACTTTGGGGGAGTGTTTGTTCCACCCCTCAACTTGCTCCCTAACAGTCAACTCCTCTTGACTGCATGCTGTCTAAACATCAACTCATCTTGACTGCATGCTGTACAACAATCAACTCCTCTTGACTGCATGCTGTCCAATAATCAAATCATCTTGACTTCATGCTGTCCAATAATCAACTCCTCTTTACTGTGTGATGTCCAACAATCAACTCATCTTGACTGCATGCTGTCCAACAATCAACTCCTCTTGGCTGCATGTTGTCCAACAATCAACTCCTCTTGACTGCATGCTGTCCAACAATCAACTCCTCTTGGCTGCATGTTGTCCAACAATCAACTCCTCTTGACTGCATGCTGTCCAACAATCAACTCCTCTTGGCTGCATGTTGTCCAACAATCAACTCCTCTTGACTGCGTGCTGTCCAACAATCAACTCATCTTGACTGCATGCTGTCCAATAATCAACTCCTCTTGACTGCATGCTGTCCAACAATCAACTCCTCTTGACTGCGTAATGTCCAACAATCAACTCATCTTGACTGCGTGATGTCCAACAATAAACTCCTCTTGACTGCGTGCTGTCCAACAATCAACTCATCTTGACTGTGATGTCCAACAATAAACTCCTCTTGACTGCATGCTGTCCAACAATTAACTCCTCTTGACTGCGTGCTGTCCAACAATCAACTCATCTTGACTGTGTGATGTCCAACAATCAACTCCTCTTGACTGCATGCTGTCCAACAATCAACTCCTCTTGGCTGCATGCTGTCCAACAATCAACTCCTCTTGGCTGCATGCTGTCCAACAATTAACTCCTCTTGACTGCATGCTGTCCAACAATCAACTCCTCTTGACTGCGTGCTGTCCAACAATCAACTCCTCTTGACTGCATGCTGTCCAACAATCAACTCCTCTTGACTGCGTGATGTCCAACAATAAACTCCTCTTGACTGCATGCTGTCCAACAATCAACTCCTCTTGACTGCGTGATGTCCAACAATCAACTCCTCTTGACTGCATGCTGTCCAACAATCAACTCCTCTTGACTGCGTGATGTTCAACAATCAACTCCTCTTGGCTGCATGCTGTCCAACAATCAACTCATCTTGACTGTGTGCTGTCCAACAATCAACTCCTCTTGACTGCGTGCTGTCCAACAATCAACTCCTCTTGACTGCATGCTGTCCAACAATCAACTCCTCTTGACTGCATGCTGTCCAACAATCAACTCCTCTTGACTGCATGCTGTCCAACAATCAACTCCTCTTGACTGCATGCTGTACAACAATCAACTCCTCTTGACTGCATGCTGTCCAATAATCAAATCATCTTGACTTCATGCTGTCCAATAATCAACTCCTCTTTACTGTGTGATGTCCAACAATCAACTCATCTTGACTGCATGCTGTCCAACAATCAACTCCTCTTGGCTGCATGTTGTCCAACAATCAACTCCTCTTGACTGCATGCTGTCCAACAATCAACTCCTCTTGGCTGCATGTTGTCCAACAATCAACTCCTCTTGACTGCATGCTGTCCAACAATCAACTCCTCTTGGCTGCATGTTGTCCAACAATCAACTCCTCTTGACTGCGTGCTGTCCAACAATCAACTCATCTTGACTGCATGCTGTCCAATAATCAACTCCTCTTGACTGCATGCTGTCCAACAATCAACTCCTCTTGACTGCGTAATGTCCAACAATCAACTCATCTTGACTGCGTGATGTCCAACAATAAACTCCTCTTGACTGCGTGCTGTCCAACAATCAACTCATCTTGACTGTGATGTCCAACAATAAACTCCTCTTGACTGCATGCTGTCCAACAATTAACTCCTCTTGACTGCGTGCTGTCCAACAATCAACTCATCTTGACTGTGTGATGTCCAACAATCAACTCCTCTTGACTGCATGCTGTCCAACAATCAACTCCTCTTGGCTGCATGCTGTCCAACAATCAACTCCTCTTGGCTGCATGCTGTCCAACAATTAACTCCTCTTGACTGCATGCTGTCCAACAATCAACTCCTCTTGACTGCGTGCTGTCCAACAATCAACTCCTCTTGACTGCATGCTGTCCAACAATCAACTCCTCTTGACTGCGTGATGTCCAACAATAAACTCCTCTTGACTGCATGCTGTCCAACAATCAACTCCTCTTGACTGCGTGATGTCCAACAATCAACTCCTCTTGACTGCATGCTGTCCAACAATCAACTCCTCTTGACTGCGTGATGTTCAACAATCAACTCCTCTTGGCTGCATGCTGTCCAACAATCAACTCATCTTGACTGCATGCTGTCCAACAATCAACTCCTCTTGACTGCATGCTGTCCAACAATCAACTCCTCTTGACTGCATGCTGTCCAACAATCAACTCCTCTTGACTGCATGCTGTCCAACAATCAACTCCTCTTGACTGCATGCTGTCCAACAATCAACTCCTCTTGACTGCGTGCTGTCAAACAATCAACTCCTCTTGACTGCGTGATGTCCAACAATCAACTCCTCTTGGCTGCATGCTGTCCAACAATAAACTCCTCTTGACTGCGTGCTGTCCAACAATCAACTCCTCTTGACTGTGTGATGTCCAACAATCAACTCCTCTTGACTGCATGCTGTCCAACAATAAACTCCTCTTGACTGCGTGCTGTCCAACAATCAACTCCTCTTGACTGCGTGCTGTCCAACAATCAACTCCTCTTGACTGCATGCTGTCCAACAATAAACTCCTCTTGACTGCGTGCTGTCCAACAATCAACTCATCTTGACTGTGTGCTGTCCAACAATCAACTCATCTTGACTGCATGCTGTCCAACAATCAACTCATCTTGACTGCGTGCTGTCCAACAATCAACTCATCTTGACTGCATGCTGTCCAACAATCAACTCATCTTGACTGCATGCTGTCCAACAATCAACTCCTCTTGACTGCGTGATGTCCAACAATCAACTCCTCTTGACTGCGTGCTGTCCAACAATCAACTCATCTTGACTGTATGCTGTCCAACAATCAACTCATCTTGACTGTATGCTGTCCAACAATCAACTCATCTTGACTGCATGCTGTCCAACAATCAACTCATCTTGACTGCATGCTGTCCAACAATCAACTCATCTTGACTGCGTGCTGTCCAACAATAAACTCCTCTTGACTGCATGCTGTCCAACAATCAACTCATCTTGACTGCGTGCTGTCCAACAATCAACTCATCTTGACTGCATGCTGTCCAACAATCAACTCCTCTTGACTGCATGCTGTCCAACAATCAACTCATCTTGACTGTGTGATGTCCAACAATCAACTCATCTTGACTGCATGCTGTCCAACAATCAACTCCTCTTGACTGCATGCTGTCCAACAATCAACTCTTATTGACTAAGCTTTCTACTCTCTCAGTGAACTGCCAAATTCATTGAAAAACATTCTCTCTGTCCTTTGTTCAGATCACCTGTTTACCAATAATCATTTCATTCACGTTTCCCCATAGACACACATTTTACACCTTTGTTTACTTATGACTATTAGAGTACTGTTGTTTTTCTAATTTTTATCATAATTTTGATTTCATCCATTGTCTAAAGTTATCCTTGAATCTTCTTCTTTCCTTCCTCATTTGCCTTTCAGTGTTGAGGGAGATGTAATTTTCAGTATTTTGTTCTTGTTTTGACCTCTCCAGCTGTTATGTTTCCTAATGTTTCTAATATTCCATTAATCCATCTCTTTTGTGGTCATCCCTTGGGTCTGGTGTTCTCGCAAAATCTATTGAAGGCTTGTTGTGTGGTGTTTTGATATTCTACCTTATCACATGACCAAACCATTTTATCTGTTGTTTCTTAATGTTCTCTATGGAGTGAATTATTCCTATTTTTTTTTTTCTCAGTTCTTCATTTCTGATCTTATCTCTCAAGCTATTTCCTGTTATTCATCTAACACATTTAAATGTCTGTGGTGGTATTTTTCTTGCATCTAGGGTCCATGTCTGGCATTGGTAGCACACCATTGGAATGAAGTTTGCATTGTAGGATGCCGGTTTTGCCTCTAGAGTTATTTCCTTTTGGATAATAGTGGTGATAGCTGTTCGATGATTTGACAAGCTTTATTACATCTTGAGTCTATTTCTTCTGCTTGTGAGTTGTCATTTGTCACTAGACTTCCTATACATTTCAATTAATCCACTTGTTTTATTTGTCTTCTGTTCTTCATTATGTTGATTTTCTGTTTCTCTTTTGCAATATTCAAAACTTCATGATTCTTCATTTATATAATCCCAGAGTTGAAATATAATATTCTGACACTTTCCAGCCATCATCATTCAGCAGCCACAGTCAATGGCCATCAATGGAGCTACCTATCGGTATTCCCAATATCCTGCTCTCATCATATGTCAACACTGCCAGGCAACAGTAACAACAACCATGAATTATGAAACTGGCCTGCTTACTTGGGCTATAGCTGGAGCAATATGCTTATTTGGGTAAGTCTATCTATCTACCTATCTTTCGTTTGCCTAAAATATTGTCTATATCTGCAATGTCGTTTCCTGTATAAATGTTACTGTCTTTTGTAATTCTCTCAGTGGGCCATATAGTTTTGTCATTTGGGTAAGTAATTTGATATCTCAAAAGATCAAAGTGAGCAGCAATTTGCCCCACTATGTTGTGGTTAGTAAAAGTAAGCAGAGGTTCCCTCTATGCCTTGCTAGGTGTATGGGCAATATGGTGTTAGGGATGATATTTTTCTACGGCTACAGCACATTTTTGAGCGATATAGTCAATATTACACCAGGCTGCCTTTACTTCTCAGATAAATCTCTGGTACCCAATTTTAAAGTCTGGGTGAACACCGGCACCGTGTCGGTCTGAAAAATATTTGCCTGCTTCTGGTGATCAAGCCCAGACACTTCTCATCAGGAAGTGATGAACTTCGCTGAGCCTTGATGGGACATTAGTTAATGCATTCAGTATTTATTAGAAAAGTTCTGGTTCAATTCCTAGGTTCACCCAGCCTCTAAAAATGGGTACCTGAGATTTTTCTGGGAATTTAGGTCTGCCTGGTATGATACCATGCTTGGACCTTCGCCATTCAGTATTTATTAGAAAAGTTCTGGTTCAATTCCTAGGTTCACCCAGCCTCTAAAAATGGGTACCTGAGATTTTTCTGGGAATTTAGGTCTGCCTGGTATGATACCATGTTTGGACCTTAGGCCACTGAAAAATCTGGGCACTAGTACCATATTCCCCATACACCTATCATTATCATAGCATGAAGAGAACTTTTACTTTTTTGTTAATTGTTTTTGTGTGTGTTAAACCTCTATTCTGCCTAGTGTTGACAAAAACCAGCCAATGAAAAAAACTGCTTAACAAAACAGCATGCAGTCTAATACACTAACATATGACCAAAAACTATAGAAAAAAAAAAAGACAAACGATGATTGCTTGCTACAAACTCTCTGTCAAGATGCCAAAGGTATCAACTCAATACTCCTATATGGTGCAGAAAGATGGACACTGAATAAGAAAACAGATAAGACATTGAAACCCTTGAAATGTGGATTTACAGAATTGAAAGAATGGAAAATACAGAGAAGAAAGAAAACTCCATGTGCTGCGATCTTCTACCAGATTTTCCCATTATTTTTCGCAAATGGAGAATTCACTCAGGGATACTTTTCGGACATATTTGTATCTCAGTTTTGGTCTGCTCACAGGCTACCTGTGAATTTTCCTTACAATATTTCCTTGAGACTGAAGTCATTATCAAGCTGGCATGACTGTTCATATTTCCTTTTTCTTGTCATTTACATTGCCTTCATCATTCGTTTACATACTTTTTGCATCAATTTAGTCTGAGAACATTCATCATCATCATCATCAAGTGCCATCTCCGCTTCGAGGGTTGGCTACCATGGAGCGCCATTCTGCTCTGTCTCTTGCTTTGATGGTGCATGTTGTCATAGGCTGGTTTGTCCATCTTTTGATGTTACTCGTCCATGTTGGTCTTGGTCTGCCTCTTTTACCTTGTATTTTCCCCTCCAGGATTACTTTTAGTAGGCTGTTGTATCTTTTAACATGGCCCAAAAATCGCATTTGTCTTGTTTGAATTGTGTTTAGTAGTTCTCTTTTCATTTTTAGTCGTTTTAAGACTTCATCGTTTGTTTTCTTTTCCTTCTATCCAATTCTACCTATTCTTCTATATATCCATATTTCAAAGGCTTTAATTCTCTCTTCTGTTTTCTTGTCTAATGTCTATACAGGAATAGAAGACGTAACATTTTGCAATTCTTAGTTTTAGCCCGGGTGTTATTTGAGAACATTAAGTGATTTATTATTATCGAGTGCCATCTCCGCAACGAAGGTTGGCTACCATGGATCGCCATTCTACTCTGTTTCTTGCTTTGATGGTGCAGGTTGTCATAGATTGACCTGTCCATCTTTTGTTACTCATCCATGTTAGTCTTGGTCTGCCTCTGCCTCTTTTACCTTGTATTTTCCCTTCCAATATTACTTTTAGTAGTAGGCTGTTGTGTCTTTTAAAATGCCCCAAAAATTTCATTTTTCTTGTCTTAATTGTATTTAGTAGTTCTGTTGTTATTTTTAGTTGTTTTAAAACTTCACCGTTTGTTTTCTTTTTTTTTCCATCCAGTTCTACCTAATCTTCTATAAATCCACATTTCAAATGCTTCAATTTTCTGTTCTGTTTTCTTGTCTAATGTCCATGTTTCTGCACCATACAGGAATATTGAGAAGATTTAAGTGATTATTATTGCTAATAACATTGACATTTATCCTCAATAGTAAGAGACAGGTTTGGTGCATCTGATTTTAGCAATCCCGCTTCTCTTGTTGGCCAGATTTTAATTTTTTCATGAACAGATGGCAATGTCATCCGGATAATATTTTGGTCAGAAATTGTCAGCTTGGCTTCACATGTGGTTAAAAAAAAAAGAAGAAAAGTGTCCCCGTCATGCCAAGTTGCATATGGGGAATATGGTGTTAGTGACCATAAATTTTACAGACCTTCGGCACATGATTTTTAGGGTAATGTGGTCAGTATTATGCCCGTGCCACAAAAAAATCTGGTACACATTAAAGGCTGGGTGAACTGGAAGCCATCGGTTGGGAACCTACCTCTTGTACTTTGTAGTCCACTTCACTAACTACTGAGCTATCATGGCACCCCTTGACATGTGGTGCTCCATAGCATCCCCTGTTGGCAAAATTTGTGGCAGAAAAGTTGTGGTTGTGATTTCTGTAAATATATCCCTGTGTTTATAGAATTTCTATCTATTGACTTTTTGAGCAGAAATGGCACGTAGGGCAAAAATTCTAGTCACTCCCATGTCCGATAATCTTTGCTATTAAGTGTCTGACTTCGCACGGCACCCACATTATATCTCACAACACATCCCTGTTCTGGGTGAGCCGCTCAACCTCAGCAAGGGAGCTGATGCCAGCTGCTGGTGCCTCCCACCTCAGTGTTCCTTTTAGTGCTTCTCTTTGTTGACCTCTTCATTCTTTTACCCTCTGGTTCCATTTGGTGGCTTGCTTTGAGATTTTCTTGTTGTCACTTATTACATTTTAAGAGAACATGTCTCTGTTTTAATAACACAGGATGTTTCACTATGTCTGCTTGATTCTGATCTACAAAAAATCATATATGGTTACTATAAATGAAATAGACAGTTTCAGTATTCTATAAAACTGTTGAAGTTATATACATCCAGCTTGCACTCTTTATGTAGAGAAACTCTAGCTATGTTTTATTGCATTTTTGCAACAGTAGCATCAGCAAAGGAATTGTTATAATGATACCTGTTGCAGTTACTGAAGTTACTATAGTCATACTGACTTCTACTTTTTCTTTCTTTCTTTCTTTCTTTCTTTCTTTCTTTCTTTCTTTCTTTCTTTCTTTCTTGCTTTCTTTCTGTTAATAAGGTCTACACAAGAAGTCCAGTTTGCTGAATGTATATTACTGGGTTTGATAGTTCATTAGGCCTCCAAACTGCTTAATGTTGGTGTGAGTATCTGTGGATTAATGTTCGGTCTGTAATTAGTTAAATATGTGGTAGTCTTGCAATATATGTTCAGCTGCCTATACGGCCTGTCCACATATATGTTCATGCGTACGTAAAGTAGTCATAGGATTATCCTTATCACATATCGAACAACAGTTCACAAGCACTCAGATTTCCTCCCCAGCAGTTCCCACAGTATGAAATGGTAAACTGATTCACAATTCTATCAGCGGCTCTCCTCATAGATCTCCTGATTTTAGGCAACATCCCTCTTGACTAACATGAAGATCTAGGAGTCACACTAGAGCTGCACATTCAAGAACAGTGTTGAAATCTTTATCTCGCTATTTTATTTCAGTCGTACAGTTAGAGGTGTACAATTGTCCATCATTATGACAATTCACGCACATTTGTCAGCATTAGATGCACCCACAACATTTGATTCATTTTAAAGACCGGGGCTAGATATATGAACCCATAGTACAGCATGCTTAAAGTAGAACCTTCAGTTGACTTGGCACAGTGATCTACATGAAGGAGCTGAAAGTAATCAGTGCTACAAAAAACTCCAACAGAGTGATTATTGAACAGCTCTCAAAATCTTTACATAATCCACATGGCTTGACAATGGAGGAAAGTCATAAAATGCCTGTGAGTGATATCATCTTTCTGCTACCATGTATTTTGGGAAGAATTTCACCACCATCTTGAAATATGTAGTGTAACCAGAAAGTGTACACATGAAATATATTTAATTACTTCTTTTAAATTTGGAAATTTTGTACTGTAACATCATCATCATCGAGTGCCGTCTCTGCATCGAAGGTTGGCTATCTTGGTGCGCCATTCCGCTCTGTCTCTTGCCTTGATGGTGCAGGTTTTCATAGGCTGACTTGTCCATCTTTTGATGTTAGTCATCCATGTTAGTCTTGGTCTGACTCTGCCTCTATTACCCTATATTTTTCCTTCTAATATTACTTTTAGTAGGCTATTGTGTCTTTTAATAAAATATACCCCAAAAATTTGAATTGTGTTTAGTAGTTATCTTTTAATTTTTAGTTGTTTTAAAACTTCATCATTTGTTGTCTTATAAATCCACATTTCAAAGTCTTCAATTTTCTGTTCTTTTTTCTTGTCCAATGTCCATGTTTCTGCACCATACTGGAATATTTGAAGATATAACATTTTGCTATTCTTAGTTTTAACCCTGGTGTTATTTGTTTTGATGTTATTATACTTTTTATGCATTAAAATTACTTTTTTCCATTCCTATTCTTTTTTTTTTAATTTCAGTTTTACATTTTCCATCACTGGTTATAGTATGTCCAAGGTAGTTGTAGTTCTGAACTGTCTCCAGGTCTATTCCTTCAATTTTGTTATCCACTTGTAGATTTTGAGTATTATCTTTGCTTATGATCATAGTTTTAGTCTTTTTAATATTCATATCTAATCCATATTTTTTTGTTTTCATGTTTATTTCATTAAGTAATTGTTGTAGATCTTTAGGATTTTCTGCTAGTATTACTGTAACATGCAAAGTGATAATACACATCTTCGATAATTTAATATTTTGAAATTATTTCATTTTGTAGTAACCTCTCTCTATGTATGTGAGTAATTTACTGGTCCTTGCTCCATTGATAACGTGTCTTGTATTAATATCATGGAGGGGATCTAGAGGTAACATATCGACCTCTGGACATGAAGGTTCTGGGTTCAGATCCCATCACAAGCAGTGGGAAGTTTTCAAAAACCTAATCCATGATTTCTTTGCAGATTTACCCACCCCCTGGTCTCTCGGTAGTCAGATCCTATCTTCTTCTTCTACCTTTCAGCTCTTTGTGAGGCATATATCTTCAACAAGCACTTTCCAAGTTGTTCTGTTTCTTGCCATTCTTTTACGATCATTCCATGTCTTCCCCATCATCTTTAACTCTGCTTCTATCTGTCTTCTCCAAGAATTCCTTGGTCTTCCACTTTGTCTTTTCCCCCTGGGGATTCCAAAAATGGGCATGTTGTGTAATACTCTCAGTTGTCTTCCGCAGTGTGTGTCCTGTCCAGCACCATCATCTTCGCTGTATCTCTTTATCCCCTGGTATTTGACTGGTACATTAGTCAGATCTGATGTCTAGCTTTAAAGAACCCTTGACAGTTGGAAAATGAAAAGAGTAGGCTGAAAAATAGCAGCTGAGCTGGACAAATTGATAAAAAATAATCTACCAAAAAGCATCAAAACTCTCAAAGATTAAAAAAAAAAATATTTTTGTGTAACTCTGAGATCAAAGAATATCTGCCTGAATAAAGCGGGGCACCTGAACACTTGGCCCAGCGGCCAAGAAAATGTTAAGAAGAATAGAAAATGTTATATCTTCTCAATATTACAGTATGGTGCCGAAACATGGACATATGCAAACACAATGCTATGGTTAGTTGCTTTCAACCCATTTAAGTGGGTGAGTAGTGTCACTAGTTTTACAGTAGGGCAGCAATATCTGCGCCTTTCAGGCCGACACATCTGTCTTTGGCATTGGTAGGGTTTAGCATAGCAATTTTTTGTTCGGACACCGACCATTATTGGCCTATTATTTATGAATTTAAAGTGCCACCATTTAAAGTGCATGCAGGACCTCCTTTTTTTTTTTTTATGTTTTCTGAGAGGATTAACTTTGGATCTCGCCACCTAGGAAAGGGTAAAGCCGCAAGGAAATCTCAGATTGCATTTTATTTGTAATATTCGGAATTAAACTTTGGACCTTCTGAGGCCAATCTCTTACCTCTGGGCCACCCAGTCCCTGGTTATGTTGCTCAAAACCATGAATTTAAAATACAGTTTTTACTTTTAAACTAATTTTACCTTAAAGAAAGAAGGAGAAACCTTGTCATGCCTTGTGGCAATTAAAACATATAGTGTTAGCGGCCATATCTTTTTCCCATTGACATATTTATGAGTAATGTGGTCAGTATTACTCCAGTGCAGACTTTTATCTCCCAGAAAAATATATCTATCTATTTACCTTTCGAGCATTGCCTGGTCCATAGGGCATAGACCCAGATCCTCTTTTTCTAAATATTCCTTCTGACAGTCTCAATCTTTGCAAAAAAACATTTATCACATCTCGCCATTTATCTCTTTTCTGTGCAAGCATTTCAATTTCATTGAGGGAGCCAATTCCTTCTGCCTTTGCCTCCTTCCCTGATCAATGTTCTTTTCAGAAAAATCAGGTACCCATTTAAGGCTTGGATGAATCTAAAAGCTGTTGGTTGGGATTAAACTCAATAACTTTTCCTCAGGAGAGCCTCAGTCCAGATTGTAACAGTCTTTTGATAGTATCAACAATATTTATAAACAGTGGCTGAAAGTGTAAGGCAGTTGTCATGACTTGAAAAGAACTGTTAACTTCTTAAAAATCAGACAGCAGATCTGGCCTCATGAACCAAAAACCAGCCAGAAGGCCCCTCCTACCAGGATGGGTTTAGTGCAACGGGTGGAATTGTTGCATCAGTTAAATAATGTCCAACAATGGGACAGGCCATGCAAGTAAGAGCTGTATTCAAAGCTTTGTGCATTGGGAAGAATAACCTGGAAAACAAACCACTGCTGCAGAGTGGTTAACCATCAGAGAAGGAAAAGCTATGGGAGAACATCCAGACAGAACTACGGGTAGGGTGGGCCCAACAGCCCTGGCCGGCATCCACCCTATGAGAAGGAAAACTCTTAAATCCAGCCTGCTGGAAATGGAGTGTGTCAGCCATGGCACAGGGTTAGAGGAAAAATCAGGACACACAAGTATACAAGTACTGACCATGCAGCCATCTCATCGTGTACCTTGATGTTCTTACTCTTTCATCATGGGACAGGACGAAGAGTCAAATTCGCGTGATCTCAACACTTGAACGCTGAAGATGAACAATGTTTATGTGGGAGTTGGTGTTTTCATATTTCTTGTCTTTTATTATTTGTTCTCAGGTTATGGATGGTGTTTTCATATTTCTTGTCTTTTATTATTTGTTCTCAGGTTATGGATGGTGTTTTCATATTTCTTGTCTTTTATTATTTGTTTTCAGGTTGTGGATCGGGTGTTGTCTTATTCCCTTTTGCATTAATTCCACCAAGGATGTGGAACACAGTTGCCCAAACTGTAAAAATGTGGTGGGAAAATTCCGTCAATTTAATTAAGTACTTGAAAACAGCAAGTCTTACATGTTGCTTTTAAAGTGCAGTTTTGCATGTGTTGCATACTTTTACATGTCCTGTTCATCCTGTATGATGCCATTATGTCAGTTACTGGTTCTTTATAACATTTATGTAGAAAGTAGTGATTTTATTTTAAAATATTTATGATGTTGCTTTTTTTTTTTTTAAATTCATTTCATTCTGTCTCTTGTTTTGATTGTGCATGTTGTCAGAGGTTCACTTGTCCACCACTTTTTGATGTTATCAGTTAAATTTTAGTCTTGGTCTGCCTCATCTATCTTGTACTTTCCTCTCCAAGATGATCTTTAATAGGGTATTGCATCTCTTCATATGTCCTACAGATATTAGTTGTCTTATCTGAATTGTTAAGCAATTCTTTTTTAATTTTTGCTGATTCAAACTTTCCCTGTTTGTCCTCTTTTCCTTCCACCTAATTCTCCCCAATTTTTTTAAACAAATCCACATTTCAAAGGCTTTGATTTTCTGCTCTGTTTTCTTATTTAATGACCATGTTTCTGTACCATATAGATATACGGTACGATATACCATGTACCATATACGGTACATATATATCTGTTTTTTTATTTAATGACCATGTTTCTGTACCATATAGAAATGTTGAGTAGATATAAGATTTTGCAATTTGTAGTTTTAGTTCTAGTGTTGTTTGCTTTGATGTGGTTATATTTTTCATGTTGTTAAAATTGCTTAATTGTAATTGTCTTGTAATTAGCTACAATATAATTCAGCTCGAGAAAATTCACATTTGTATTTGGGTGAGGTATTTTGACCAATTCATATTTCATGTTTATTATTCCCAGGTAAATTATTCACAATTATAAATATTGCAATCAGATTTAACTCTTTCCATAAGTTTCAATGCGCTGTATGTCATACCAATTTCTGTCACCTACATTTAGCCACTGAGTTCGTAACCTCAATTTTTTGTGTGTAAGCTGTCATCAAACTGATTTCCTTTTACATGTCTTGTACCATCTTGGTATTGATGAAATCTAATTCCTTGTTCAATTACCTAAAAATTCATATATAATATGTCATACCTCCTAAAACGGAGTTATCTGCCTGTGCGGCAAGGGGCCCTTGTGCACATGGCTGCCAGGGAAAAACGGATTAATATGCAAAATTCAGTTCCTAGTCTCTAGGGACTTTGTCAGTGGTAAAAGCTGGCGATTGCAAAAAAAAAAAAAAAAGTAATATGTTATGTGTTAGATAAACATGGTTTTGATATTCACAAATTTCATGATTAAAAAAAAAAAACTCTTCCCGTTGCTTTGATAAAAACCTTCCATTCTGAATGAGTTAAATATACTTTGCATACATCAAGCAAATTAATGTTCAGTTGTTCAAAATATTGTTTTCTTTCTGTTCTTCCTGAAATTGTCAGTTAGAACTAATGATTGTAATGACATGCGTGGTCATGAATTCCAGTGAGAAGTTATGTCACAGGATATCACTTTACTGATGTGCCTTCTTATACACTTTGAAAGGCCTTGAAAATTTGTGACAAGAAAAAAGATTCTATGCAAACAAAGCAGATGACAAATATGGAATAGCTAGAATGCATTCGTGACAACAGTTTGACTGTTTTTCAGAAAAAAGAGTGATTTAGATGGTTTGGAGTCAGGTACTGACCAACAGGTAAAGATAAAGGTATTAAAGGTTAATCAGTGTTATTAGCGTTGTTATCAATACCATAAAGTGCTCTGCAACCCGCCTGATAGTTGATATGTGCAATATGAGGATCCATCGTCACTGTATTAGCGTTGTTATCAATACCATAAAGTGCCCTGCAACCCACCTGATAGTTGATATGTGCAATATGAGGATCCATCGTCACTGAACTCCTGAATATTCCATAGATGCTCAGATTTCTCCCTCTAAATATTGAGAATCTCCGAGGAGAGGCCTGATCCATGCGCGCACAAACTCTGTAGCATGCCCTGGTATCCATTTGTGCAGATAGATTTTTAGTTGATTATAAATTGAATGGTGTCATTTTTAAGATGAAATATGTAACAAATGTGACCTTTCCAGAACATGAATTGGTATCATAGCATTGCTAACAGTGCCATAAAGTTCTCTGCTAACAGTACCATGAAGTTCTCTACTAACAGTACCATAAAGTTCTCTGCTAACAGTGCCATAAAGTTCTCTACTAACAGTACCATAAAGTTCTCTACTAACAGTACCATAAAGTTCTCTGCTAACAGTGCCATAAAGTTCTCTGCTAACAATACCATAAAGTTCTCTACTAACAGTACCATAAAGTTCTCTGCTAACAGTGCCATAAAGTTCTCTGCTAACAATACCATAAAGTTCTCTGCTAACAGTACCACAAAGCTCTCTCCCATCCAGTTGGTAGTTAACCTGAAATCCCTGACTAGTGTCACTTTCAGCGTGAACTTTGCAACAAAAGTTACAATCCTTGACCTCTATCCCAGAGCATGAATCAGAGTGACATCATATTGGTAGCAGTGCTGTCAAGTGCCCTACCACCTAGATGGTAGTTCAGCAACAATATCCCCAACTCAAGTCACTATCAGCAAGAACTCTATAGCGATGGTGGCATTTCATCACCTCTCTCCTTGCTCTCTTCTCCCTTTCAACTCCCTGTGGAGCATGTCTTCAACATTTTCCAAGCTGTTCTGTTTCTTGCCATTCTTTTAAGATATTTCCATGACTTCCCCTTTATAGCACATCACCTCTGGTTCCCAGTATTTCTTTGGTGGCTGTGTGGACCACAGGAGTTATTATAAAATTTAGATAGTCTCATTATAAAATTTAGATAGTCTCACTGTCATGAACAGCAATCAGGCCCAAGTTACTTGATCAACAGGTGTAATATAAAGTTTTTCTCCAAACTGACATCAGTTCAATAAAGAGAGGTATA
This sequence comes from Megaustenia siamemsis, assembly GCA_032433765.1. Classification (NCBI taxonomy): domain Eukaryota; kingdom Metazoa; phylum Mollusca; class Gastropoda; order Stylommatophora; family Ariophantidae; genus Megaustenia; species Megaustenia siamemsis. The sequence goes on along the minus strand of JAVIAB010000156.1, from coordinate 18,622,349 downwards.
CAGAAAGAAAGATGGAAAGACAACATTAAAGAATATATATACCATTTTCTCTCAAGTGGGTAGAAAGCAGGGACAGAGAGAGAAATATACCTGACACTGACATAGCTCTAACCATCTTGAAGGTCAAGGACTAGGCTAAAAATAGAACATAATATTGAAAATTCAGTAATTAATGAAGTTATTGCTTATTACTGCTGCAGGATGAAGCTTAGGCCTTATACAAATATAATTGATTTTAGTTTTGTTGAATTATTTCCTCTTTATGGCAAAGTGTAATCTGTTGATTTTATGAATTACGCTTTAAACACAATGTTGAAATGTATTATGCTTTTGTACAAGTTATGCATATACACATTTGCTCTTTTAGTCTATACAAATAATGTTTAGCTTTTATTAATTTTGATTATTGTGAAACAAGACTCTGTATTTATTGATGAAGTTGTTTATTGACACGGTACATATATATGTTAGCTATGTATGAACTGGACATTTGTCATAATTCATCATTTTTTTTTTTAGCCTTATGTAGAGCTATCAAAATGTTATATTTTACATTGCATTTGTCTTGTATATTTTTTCAATTTGTAGTAAGTAGTCTACTTGTAAAGCACTTTTACTATTGCTTTCTTGTAATCTGTGTAAATCTTTATTTGCTTTACAGCTTGTCTCTAACGTTTTACTGTTTCAGAACGTTTCTACAGATAAAACCTTTTTAAAATAATTATCAAATGAATAATTTAGGTACTTCGATAAAATCAATTACCCAAAAAAATTATTTGCTGTACATTTATAAAAAGCCAAAGGCACTAACACTATGTTCCCTATAAGCCACGTTTGTGACAGGGCTCTTTTCTCTGATTTTTTCCTGATAAAATCAGAACCTTTGATAGTCTAATTTTGTCTCACTTCTTCTGACATACAAAATTTGACAGCGGAGGAATTCAAACTGTCTCAGAATGGTAATCAGTTTCAGCAACTTTTCCTGAGGAAGATCATGTGGTCATGTTGTAATTGCTTTGTTATGATTTTTGATTGTTCATATCAGATGTCAACATACTTCAGCATTTGTAAGTGCCACTGCAGCATTTGTAAGTGCCACTGCAGAATTTGTAAGTTCCACTGCAGCATTTGTAAGTGCCACTGCAGCTTTTGTAAGTGCCACTGCAGCATTTGTAAGTGCCACTGCAGCTTTTGTAAGTGCCACTGCAGCATTTGTAGGTGCCACTGCATCATTTGTAAGTGCCACTGCAGCATTTGTAGGTGCCACTGCAGCATTTGTAGGTGTCACTGCAGCATTTGTAAGTGTCACTGCAGCATTTGTAAGTGCCACTGCAGAATTTGTAAGTGCCACTGCAGCATTTGTAAGTGCCACTGCAGCTTTTGTAAGTGCCACTGCAGCATTTGTAAGTGCCACTGCAGCATTTGTAAGTGCCACTGCAGCTTTTGTAAGTGCCACTGCAGCATTTGTAGGTGCCACTGCAGCATTTGTAAGTGCCACTGCAGCATTTGTAGGTGCCACTGCAGCATTTGTAAGTGCCACTGCAGCATTTGTAGGTGCCACTGCAGCATTTGTAAGTGCCACTGCAGCATTTGTAGGTGCCACTGCAGCATTTGTAAGTGCCACTGCAGCATTTGTAAGTGCCACTGCAGCATTTGTAAGTGCCACTGCAGCATTTGGCCACCCAAAGTGTGGTTGATCAGACAGATCCATCTTCTTTACCAAACAACTGACAGTATTTCTTCCTCCACTATATCTCTCTCTTGACACATTCTTTAAGTGACCTATGAATATTTGTGACGCTCTCATTTTGCCATCAGAAGAAATTGAAAGACCACTATTCCTGTAGCACACATCACTCACAGACACCATTTTGGAAGCTAATTATTATATTACCACCTACCAGAAGATGATGACATTGTGTGGGAGGGAATCTTCTAAGATGCTGAGTATGACATTTTGTTTTCAAAATGAAAGTAACGGAGAAAAAAATGTATGCGTTATTTATATACTTATATTCCTATCTTTGTCTTTTACTCAATTCTAACAATTTGAGCTGAGGAGTAATGATCTTTTTCAAACTAACATTTTTTGTGGATACTTTTATATTAAATTTATTATACTCATGAACATGCTTAAAAAACTGTGTTGTGTCTTCTCATGTGGTTTGAAAACCTCTGTACATTTGCATTAAGGGGATGGGCACTTTTGTGTACAAATGTTCCATCATGTTTTTCATTTTCCACAATCCAGTGGTCTTCATCATGTGACACAATGTACAAAGAAACAAGTGGAAAACTTAACATTCTCTCCACATAAATAATTTGTGCCATATTTGGCTTTTTGTTGTTGTGATTGTTTTTTTTTTTTTCCTTTTGTGTTGAATCTTATACTTGATTATATTGATATTATAATAGAAAGTAGGCATTGAACCAGTCCTAAGCTACATACAGAAACAAAATAAACTGGCTTGCCCATCTAGAAAGAATGCAGTGTGGTTCCTTGCAAAACAAAGCATGTATTGTAAGAGGAGAAGGAAGAAGAGGCAGACCCAGAGTAAGATGGACAGACAACATCAAAGAAACACTGCAACATCTATTGACAATGAATGAAGCCACCAAAAGAGTGAGATCCAAACCTTTGTATTGCCCTCGATGCCTGAATGGGTACAAGAGGAAGTACAGAAAGAGGAAAAAAGAAAGACTTGTTTATTGTTTCTGTTGTTTTGTATATTGTACCAGATGAAGTCTGCAGCTTCCTGTTGTAATGGTTTTGAACTTACACCTGCTGTTATTTTCTGCTGTCAGTATCATGGAAATATTTAGTGTATCTGTTGATCTTTTTTTTTGTTTCCTGCTGGTCTTATAATAATTATATTACTATCTAGTTTTGTAATTGCCATTATCCAATATTGCTGATTTGATTTATTCTTGCCACTGATTCTTTATCTCAGGATTTTGATGTCTGTTTATTTATGCTGAAATGGGTTTTCTTGTTGTTTCATTTTTTGTATTGCAGACTTCTTGTTTTTGCTCTGTGTAATTTGTTAACATCGTATGTAAAATATTTATAGGTTACTTGAGTTTGTATTTCTTAATGCTCCAAACAAATCAGTTAACTTGTAGCAGGCTGGGTTAATCAATTGCCATGTGTGTCACTTGCCATGTTTGTCACTTGCCATGTGTGTCACTTGCCATGTGTGTCACTAAGCGTTGAACATGATTTGTTATGGCCCGCTGAGTGTGGAGTAGATTCGATCAGAGGTTTTTTGTTGAGCAAAGTGTCTTCTATCATATACACAACATATTGTGAACTTTCAAGTTCAAATGCAGCAGTAGGCTGATCAGTGCCTGGGAGTCATGTTCCAGGTGGGTCTGAGCCACTCACTAATTCCACCCCACCCCACTTTCAAGAAGCTGAAGGGCTGAAACATTTATTAGAAACATTTCTGTTCATCAGATTTCCACCTGCTCTGTGCAAAGAGTTTTCTATTATTAAGATTGACTATATATATATATATATCATAGAGGTGTGTCCTTTATGTCTGCACACATAATTTGAACAAGTTGATGTTGACACAATAGTAAATGTTAGTCTCGCTTTCATTGGTCTGGTGGGCTGTTGATTATTGAACAACTATGCTCGTGCTAACATCCCACCCAACTGTCAAGAGTTCTGAAGGAGGGGAAAAGTCCTTATATTCAATACAGAAACTGAGTTACAAGTGATGTCCTAAGTTGGGTAGGTTGCACCTTGCCAGTGGCTGCCTTAAAGACTCCCTCTAGATTATTGTTTGGGCAAAGTGAACATACAAGATGGAACAAATTATGGGAAGACAGTCAGGGAATTGGCATTTTGTTGTCATCAACTACTGACAATGAGCAATTGGTTGCAGCCGTTAATATTGCTAATCTGACTTTGAGGTCTACATGATAGTCAGGAGGCTAAACGTACATACATATATTCATTCATTTTCCTCTTGGGCCGAAGACAGCAGATAGAGTGGGAATCATAGTTTTCCATTATTGACGACTTCCTGCTAGTTCTTGTGGGTCTTTGTTGTTTTCCTAGTTCCATGTTTGAGCCTTCCCTAGTAATTGTTCTGCATAACAATTCTCTTGGCCTGCCTTGTTTTCTTTTGCCAGATGGTTTCCACATGAAAACCTTGATTGAATGACCGATGTATTTCCACCTTCTTCTTATAAAGCTCAACACATATTATTGTTTAGTTTTCATCTCTTATCTGTTCATTTGAAATGTATGTATATATATATATATATATATATATATATATATATATATATATATATATATATATATATTAAATATACTTTTTCTATATAATCATCTTTATTTTATCAAATCTAGTCAGAAAACAAAACAAAATATAAATGGGTAATAAATTGTATTGTATTCTTGAAGTCCAGTCCAGAATTTGCTTGTTTCAACTTATAATATTTTCTATGAGTTTTTCAGAGTGCAACGGCATCGTAAGTTGAGGTATGTCCGTATGTATATGTATGTTTTTATATAATGCTATGGTCCTGGGATCTGTTAGCCTGGAAAGTGATTTTGGTTATTTGGTTATTGAAGGCCTCGGTATCACAGCAAACGAATTAAAATCCATAATTGCTCAACCGCCCGTGCCAGTGGAATCATCCGAATTACTAACTCATCTCCCAAACAAAGAAAGGTAACTGTAGTCCCCACCGTAGCAGTCTCAGCACACGCCAAAAGACATAAGGCGAAACCGCGCAGAAAGTGAACACAGCCAACTGTTCCCTGTCATACGATATCATCATTCATCGTAAACAAGCGGGATATCGAAGCAGGATCAAAACGGATGAGACACACAGCTCACGGTGTGCACAGAGCACTTAACTCAGTAGCTCCTGCAACAAGCCGGACTTGGAATATGAGGAAACTGCAAGAAGGAACACTTTTCAGACATAGCCTTCAATGGTTCCTGCCGCCTATCCACCATATACCATGGGAGTTCACGTCCTCCCGAAAATGATGATCGTCATAGCACTTGATGATGTTAGGCCATCATTGATGACTCCAATTCCAAACATATAGACACACAGTGGTGGTAAGTTATCATTTCCAATCCAACAGAAGCCACATGACCTGTAGTTAGTAAAACCACAAAGAGAATATGATTTTGTGACCTTCACTGATTCACTCTTAGATGTGAATGTGTAGTTTACACAAGAGGAGAAGTTTTCAACTACAGTGATCCCATTTAAGGCAATTCTGGGATAGCAAGGCAAGTCTCCTTTATAGCAGCAGAACTTGATGTTCTCCGCTCCCTTCTTGTAGCTGCCGCCACACGATTCTGATGTCTCATTAACTTGGACATCATTCAAGAACAATGTCAGATTAACATTCCATAGATATGGCTCTGCTGATGAAATGCTTGGTGCAACAGTTGTATCAATCATACTGGAGGCTCCTGGTCTGTGGTCATTAATATCACAGATGGCACATGATGTTGTTATATTCAGTGTTTCTTTCTGGGGTGTAAATATGTGGCACACACGTGGAGAGTGGTTTGTGGTCACAGTAATCCCAATAAAGGCAATTCTAGGGTAACATGGCATAGCTGTTTCAGAACAGTACAATCCTGTGATGTTTTCTGTGTTCGCTATAAAGCTGCTGCTGCTACACAATCCTGACCAATTATAGGTGTGGACATTATTCACTTGCAATGACAAAACTGCTTTGTTTACATCATAAACCTCTGGAAGCGAATCATTTATGGGACTAATAGTACAATTTATTCTTCCATCGGGGATATCTTCATTGAGTCCCCCAAAAAAGGTCTTTGGTTAAAAAGCACATGTGCTTTTGAGTTAAAAACAAAATGAGCCCACTTCATAGATTCAAAATGATCCTTGCCAATGCCATCCGTTTGCACAAGTTAGGTCCTTAGCTACCAAACGTCCGAAACAAAGCCATCGAATTAACGACTTTATCTACAGCGAAAGTTAACGAACTGTGAACAAACATTTATGTTCAAACCCTTGAAAACATTTTCAAACATCTGCCAACTCGCTGCAATAACATATATCGTGTTGTTCAATGTAAACATTGCTTAGTCCATAGCTCGAATATAAATAAGCTGCCATTTTGGTGCGTCTTCCATGACGTCATCATTTATCAAGCCACAATGGCTTTTTTTATTTCCTGGGTTTTGCTGGAGAAGTTAGATCTTGTCCATGCTAGAGGTACTGCAGTGATAGATCTTCTATATCAACAAAAACCACCTGCAAGGAAAGAGAGGTAAAAGGGGGAGAGACAACGCCAGAGAGCGGTTTCTTTCAATAAATGGATCATCTTCGACTCATGGTTTCTGAGGAAGCAGTTGTGCAGGAGAGACTGTGAGATATGTACCTCAGTGTTTAAGAAATAGTGATTACGATAGAGACAGTGCATTTTGTTTATATAAATGTAACATATTTTAATTAAAATTGAAATCATGTTAGCTCTGTACGTAGAAAGTGGGTGGTACAATGGATAAAAACTTGTAATTCATCTAATGAGGTAAATGCAGGTTCAGTCTATTGTTGGGTAAACAACATTTTTTCCCCCTTTTTAAAGCTGAAATAAAATCTGTGTCATGAACATCTCTGGCAAGTGCACTGAGTAGAATGATGTGCACTCTATCATAGGTAGATGTCAGAAACGGGACAAATACCATAACGATAGTTATATTAATTTTATTTCCCCCCCCCCCCCCCCCCCTTCCCCAGAAATGGAACAAATACCATAACAATAGTTGTATTATTTTTTTCCTCCAGAAATGGGACAACTACCATAACTATAGTTATATTAATTATATTCCCCTGAAAAGGGACAACTACCATAACCATAGTTATATTATTTATATTCCCCAGAAATGGGACAACTACCATAACTATAGTTATATTAATTATATTCCCCTGAAATGGGACAACTACCATAACTATAGTTATATAAATTATATATCCCCAGAAATGGGACAACTACCATAACAATAGTTATATTACATTTTTCCCACATTAGCTTTGATGAAAGTATAACATTTACAATAAAACCACTCTAGTACAGATTCAAGCGTTAACCTTCAAACACTAATTATCCTCACTATCCTTAGCATCCTTATAATAAAATGGGAAGCTGATGAGCTACAGTTTATATCTGTACTTGTTTTAACTGTTGAAAAATGTGCTATAAATATAAGGGTAGTCCTGACTATTGAAACAACCTATAGCTGGTGAAATAGCACTGAACAAAATTATAATATTACGCCGCAAGAGACCTCTTTTTAAATGGTAAATAGAAATATGTAAATAAGTAACGCTTATTAACTATAGAATATCCTCAACATCTACGGAATTTCAAATTAGAAATAATTACAGTGAATAACATAATGTAAGGAAAGTTTTAAAGTGTGTTGTTTTTTTATCACAAACAATTCTGGACCTGTTTTAACGTAACCTACTCAACATGTGCCTTTAAACAATTAGTTATGATATAGGCTACATTTCATCAGGCCAACATTCAATGGAGAAGAGCCATCATTTTGTAATATTTTCTTCCCTTTTGCTTTATTTTCTATGGTAAAGAACGAAACATACCTTTTTAAAGTGCCTCACGGTAGAGCAATAAAGTTACCATTATTCATAATTGTTTATTAACAAAACCAATTATTATTTGTCAGTTTTGATGAGATATCAGAATTCTATATGTGATTTTACAGCTGTTAAACAACATTATTATCATATACATTTACCTTTTTCCAAAATTAACTCTTTGGCAGTCTATATTCCTTAATGTACCTAATGATAAATGTCCTAATGTTCTTTATTTACATGTTTCAGGACAGCAATTATATATATATATATATATATATATATATATATATATATATATATATATATATATATATATATATATATATATATATATATATATATATATATATAAATATAAGGCATGTCGTAAGATGCGACTAAGGAGGTTGATCGATGGCTTGACAAGCTGTCATTGTAAAAACTATTGTTATGGAAACAGACCATAGATTTTAGAAGCAGTGATCTCTGCAATATGTGCCATTTTGGCACGCTAGGTTTCTGTTTTTGAGATTGTGGTTCTGCCCTATGTGCCGTTTTCGGCTCGAAAGGACAATAGATAGATAGTCTATATTCTAATAATGCTACTTCAATAAAGTGTCCACTCAAAATGTGCCTTTAAAATAGTTAGATATGATGTAGGCTGCACATCAGGCTAAAATTCAATGGAGATGAGCAGTAATTTTTGCTCCTTTATTTTTTTTCCTCTCTTCCTTCTTTTTTTAAATTTATCTTTTAAGAGGACACAACAATATTCTTGTTCCTCAAAGGCGATTAATTGTGCGTCTGTCGTTAACAATTATCTTCTAATGACATATTATTAGCAAAATCCATTATTATTTATAAATTTGAATGACATAAGAATGTTTGATATGTGATTTTACAGTTATGAAATGTCTTATAATTATCATATACATTTAGCATTTTAAAAATTAGGTTTGTGGTATCTATATTCTAGATGTATTGAGATTGTTTTTGTTATATATAACATTGTGTTCATTCTTATTGGTCAGTATCATTAATAATTTATTTTAATCACTGTATAACAACGCTTTGTACCCATGCTGGAGCCTATTTTCCTCAGCTGAGTTGTGATTATTTTTGGGCTTCCCATTTATCTTCTGTTGTCTCTTATACTTGTTGATGTTAGACATCATATATAGTGATTTTAGACATCATATATGTTTACCTATTGCAGTAATACACTCAGTTTCTAACCAATGGTTGAGATTGAGACATCTGTGAAAAATATAAATTAACATCTTGTGTCACCTTTGAATCAAATGGGTAAAGGCATAAAAATGTGATGTTGCTGTAAAGCTGATGAAAACTGTTAAAAAAAAAAAAAGGAACAAGGGGAATTGTTTTAGCTTCACATAGCCAAAACCTCGCTCTGTGCTGCTCCTCACCTACATATATCTATATCCAAACCCCTTTTTCCTTTTTTTTTAAATTTTCCTTCACTTTTTGTTGAAGGTTTCACTCACTTGATGGCTCACACTGCCAGTGGTTCTCCTGGCCATTTTTAGATGCCATCAATCCACTATATTTTTGGAATTATTTTATATTTTCTCTTCCAGGATGACTTTCAATAAGCTATTGTATCAAGTCATGTGTCCAAGAAATTTCTTATATCTTTTTTTTAATATATATATACTTTGTTATACCTGATTAAGGTAAGCCCTAAATGTAACATACCTGATATGGCTCACCTAGGTCACAATAACCAATAATGTAAATGACCAGAGAACAGAACTTGATTGAGGAATTGATAGTTTTGAAGATTAGATTGCCTGTAAGGTTCTATATAAAGTAAAGGTTCCCTCCATGCAGTGCTGGTTGTGTGGGGAAATATGGTGTTTGTGACTATATTTTCCATGACCTACAGCAGATTTTTGCGTGGTGTGGTTGGTATCATGCCAGGTCACCTTCACTTCCCAGAAAAATCTCTGGTGTCCATTTTTAGAAGCTGGGTGAACCGCGGAGCCTTGTTGGTCTTAAAAAAAAGACAATTGCTACTTCTGATGATCAAATACAGACCCTTCTGATCTTGAAGTGAGCAACCACTCAGCCACCACACTTCAATGTTTAAATAATGTCCTATAATTAAGTGTTTGCAGAATTGTCATTTATGTTTTAATTCCAGTGTAGAGTTGTCAAGCATTCTCGTTTAGTTATTTCTTTTGTGGTTGCTTATTTTTGTTATTACTTTCGCAAAAACATAACAATGTTATTGCTGACTCATCACCTGTCCCTGTATGTCTCTTGAGTCACATTTACTGTCCACTTTTCGAAATTTTAAACAGCTTAACTATCATTCTAAACTCAAACTCACGATAATACCAGAGTTCTTCGCCTACACAAGCCCGGGGGCTGGTTGGTCTCAAGGCAAGACACCGGCCTCGAGACAGAGGGGTTGTGGGTTCAAATCCTGGCAGCACCGGCTGGGATATTCATTTATAATTTCACTCTGCAGCAACCACCCCTGGTCTCAGCAGCGAGGCCTGCCTTAAAATACCTCCAAAGGTAGAATTATCTGCCTGTGCGGCGAGGGACCCCTGTGCACATGGATGCCAGGGAAAAACGGATTAACAAGCAAAATTCAGTTCCTAGTCTCGAGGGACTTCATCAGAGGTAAAAAGCTGGTGAATACAAAAAAAAAAAAAAACACACACACAAGCACATATTTATATGCAACAGTGTAGAATTAGTTTGTACAGCAATCATGGAGAAAGTATATATATATCTATATTAATTAAAGCAACACTGGAATAATAAACAGCACATAAATGATGCATTACAAAGGATATAGAATGCATGAACGGCATAGATGAGAAAACAACAAATAAATTATGCAGGCACAGATAACAGAAAATACAAAAATTAATAGTAATATAAGTACAGAAAGCATAAATGATAAATAATGTAGAAAATTATACAAACAGGAGTACCCAAAGCAAAAGAACATAACTTACATTGAAGTAATACAAGCAACAACAAAAAATTATAAAAGTACATTAGATAGGCATATGGATGGACATTTTGTTGAATGCTGGGACGGGGCAGATATGAGAATACCCTCTGCAGTGACGCCATCCCGTTCTAAAGTCTAAGCAGAAAGGATACAAATACAACCACATAAATAATGGTAACACAGAATTGATACATAGCAAATCTAACATTGATTTGACAGATTACTCTTAGAAGTCTGTGTAGCTAAAATCTTACACTATTTATTATTTTGTTAGCCTTGTATACAAGCTTGACTATTGGAATATTTACATCTTTTTTGTGTAAATTACATATTGCTGATTTTTACAGAAAATATTAAAGACATTTTCACAAGTGAATTCATGTTTGTTTTTTTTTTTTAATATTTCTGCATTGACCTCAGTGTGAGCACAGAAACATTCACTACGAACGGTATATATTGTGATATTGTGTCGGTATTTGATAATTTTTTTTTGGTAGGGGGGGGGGGAACTAAAGATAACTGACAGTTAATCAGAAGATAACAAAAATGACAATCATGAAGATAACAGACCTTCATTAATGGATGCTTGCACAGAATAAAAGATGGAAATGGCAGGACAAAATCACTAACATAGAATTATGGAAGTGTTCCAATCAAATACCTGTGGATAAAGAGATACAACGAAGACAATGGAGTTGGATAGGACACACACTGCGGAAGCCAACGGACATTATTACACAAGAGGCCCGTTTTTTGGAATCCCCAAGGATAAAGACTGAAGAAGACCAAAATATTCTTGGAGAAGACAGATAGAAGCAGAGATGAAGATGATGGGGAAGACATGGAATGATCTTAAAAGAATGGCAAGAAACAGACACGGCTTAGAAAGTGTTTGTTGAAGACCTATGCTCCACCGGGAGGTGAAAGGTAGAAGAATCAGCAGAGTAGATAGCAGACACAAAACTGATCAAGACCTCAAATCACCTCTTTCTTAAGTCCTTGAAGAAACAGTTTGCATCAGTTTGATCCCGCTTCGGACCATATATTGTTCTTCGTTTTTTTCTGTTGTTGTTTGTCTTTCAATTTTTCCGAGTGCTAACACATACTTCTTTGTTCTATTATTCCCTTGCATCACAGAAGAGTGAGCAACGTGGTGATAATTGTTGTAGTCCCTGCTGATATAGAACACAGAGCAAACCCATGTGAGGAAATAAGCATAAAATGGTATTAGGCAGCTTAAGCTGTAGAGAGACGAGACAAACCACGACGTTTCGGTAAGAACCTTCATCAGATCATCAAGCACCATGCCTGCTGGTGTAGGTGATCATGTTTCTCAACAACTTTCGATCTCGACAGTTATTTATCATTTCTGTTGTTGACCTTCTGCCAAGCCATTCTCTTAAGCTGTCTGGTATCTTTTCTCTTTGTTTTCCTCTATTTCCTCGCCCCTCAATTTTCCCCGTTGTTACAATATATTCCAGTTCTCTTCTCATTACATGGCAACAAAACTGATGATTGTTTCTTCCTAATATTGGAAATTAGCTCTCTTTTTGCTTTGGCCTCTTTCAGAACGGTTTCATTACTCTTCTTAGCTGTCCATGGTACTCTCAACATTCTTCTGTAAAACCACATCTCTACAGACTCCAGTGATTTTCTTGTCTGTTGTTCTATTGTTCATATCCATATGTTAAGACTGGCTCTACATAACATTTAAGAACTCTTTTTCTTGTTTCTATTGTCAAAAATGGATTGCATAGTATCTTCCTCATTTTTTGGAAAGCTGCTTTTGCCTGAACCATTCTGCAACTCACCTCTTGTGTACATCTTTCGTCTGAGGTTAAGAAAGTTCCCATATATTTAAATTCAATTACCTCTTTTAATATTGTTCCACTTGTCTTTATTTTGCACTGAGGTGATGACAAGACATGAACGCCACTTCAATGTCGTTTTAAGGGCGGATGACGAAAAGGTGTATTACTTTGATCACTGGGTGAACACAAGCAAACAGATTTGTTGTCTTTGTGGGAGAGAACCAGAACTTGTCATTTTCATCGACACCCAAAGAGGTATAGTAGGAGGCGATGGGAGAAGAGGGAGACTGGGAGAGAGAGAAGGAGAGAGCGTGCGAGTGAGAGAGTTGTAAGTGTGAGAGAGAGAGACAGTGAAAGAGAGTGGGTGAGAGCGAGCATAAGAGAATGTGTGAGAGAGAGCATAAGAGAGGGTAACAGAGAGAGAGCGTGTAAGAGAGAGAGAGTGTGTAAGAGAGTGAGTGTCTGAGAAAGTATGAGTGTGTGTGTGTAAGGGAGTTTATGTGCGAGCGCGAGATAGTATGTGAGTGGGTGTATGAGATCGAACGTGAGAAGTGAGTGAGTGAGTGAAAGTGTGTATGAGAGAAAGTGTGTGTGAGAGAGAGTGAGTAAGTGAGAGTGAAAGTGAAAGAGACAGTGTAAGAAAAAGAGAGAGAATCTGGAGAAAAAACACACTCAGGACAAGCTGACAAGTTGGGACACCCTATGAAGACTGTCCACTAATTCTTGCAATGTGAAAACACGTTGTTCTACAATGCAAGACACCAGAGCGGTACTGACAGTTTTGTAGGTTTGGTGTCTGTCTTTGGTTAAGAAAATATGCGTGTGTTGTAGTGATATATAAATAAATTTAAATATTTGGGAACTTTGTTAACCTCAGACGAAAGATGTACAAAAGAGGTGAGATGCAGAATGGCTCATGCAAAAGTTGCTTTCCAAACAATATGAGGGAAATACTGTGCAATCCATTTTTGACAATAGAAACCACCATCATCATCGAGTGCCGTCTCCGCAACGGTTATTGGCTACCATGGATCACCATTCCACTGTTTCTTGCTTTGATGGTGCAGGCTGTCATAGATTGACTTGTCCATCTTTTGATGTTACTCGTCCATGTTAGTCTTGGTCTGGCTCTGCCTCTTTTACCTTGTATTTTCCCTTCCAATATTACTTTTAGTAGGTTGTTGTATCTTTTAACATGCCCCAAAAATTTCATTTGTCTTGTCTTAATTGTATTTAGCAGTCTACAATAGAAACAAGAAAAAGAATTCTTAAATGTTATGTAGAGCCAGTCTTAACATATGGATGTGAATCATGGACGACAGGACATCAGACAAGGAAATCATTGGAGGATGTAGAAATGTGGTTTTACAGAAGAATGTTGAGAATACCATGGACAGCTAAGAAGAGTAATTAAAACGTTCTGAAAGAGGCCAAAGCAAAAAGAGAGCTAATTCCCAATAATTAGGAAGAAACAATCATCATTTTTTTGGCGATGTAATGAGAAGAGAACAACACTGTATATATTGTAACAACTGCGAAAATTGAGGGACGCAGAGATAGAGAGAAGCAAAGAGAAAAAATACCAGACAGTTTAAGAGAATGGCGTGGCAGAAGGTCAACAACAGAAATAATAAATAACTGTCGAGTTCGAAAGTTGTGACGAGACATGATCACCTACGCCAGCAGTGATATCCGATGTCCAGCTCTTTCGGATATCGGCAATAAACAGGAGGTGCCGTGTGCAATCGCGCACGTTAAAAATCCCTTGGCAATTTAAACTGAAAAGAGTGAGCTATAAATATGTGCCGCTGCCCGAGTAAAACTGTCCGGAAGGGGGATATCGGAGTACCTATGGGCTCGTAGGGAGCCACGATTGCTCAGTGGTTAGCGAACTGGGCTACAAAGGACAAGAGGTAGGATTCGATCCCAACCGACGGCTTCCGGGTTCACCCAGCCTTAAATGGCTAACGGATTTTTTTTCTGGGAAAGTAAAGCGGCACTGGCGTAATACCGACCACATTACACCAAAAAAATCATGTGCTGAAGGTCTGTAAAATTTAAGATCACTAACACCATATTAAAGAATAGTGACACTGTAACCTTCCAGGCATGTCGTAAGAGACGGCTAAGGAGGTTGATTGATGGCTTGAAAAGCTGTCATTGTAAAAAGTATTGTTATGGAAACATCGCCATAGATTTTAGAAGCAGTGATCTCTGCAATATGTGTAATTTTGGCACGCAAGGTTTCTGTTTTTGAGATTGTGGTTCTGCCCTATGTGCCGTCTTCGGCTCGAAAGGACAATAGATAGATAGATAGATAGATAGATAGATAGATAGATAGATAGATAGATAGATAGACAGACAGATAGATAGATAGATAGATAGATAGATAGATAGATAGATAGATAGATAGATAGATAGATAGATAGATAGATAGATAGATAGATAGATAGATAGATAGATAGATAGATAGATAGATAGATAGATAGATAGATAGATAGATAGATAGATAGATAGATAGATAGAACACCATATTACCCTATACGCCACTTGGCTTGACGGGGGTACTTTGGGGGGGGGGCGTGTGCAATCGCGCACGTTAAAGAACTCTTGGCAGTTTAAATTGAAATGAGTGAGCTTTAAATATGGCTGCTGCCCCTGGCAAAACTGTCAGCGGAAACCTACCCACATCTTGAATACCGGACCGTACTACGGAGTTCGTGCACTTGGACTAGGATTCTTCTCGGATTTTCTCGAGGGGGATATCGGAGCACCTATGGGGTCGTCCGGTGTGCAGTGATGATGATCCTAACAACAAGAACAGTGGATGAGTCGTGGACAACTTACCCCACAAGACATACCCCTCCGGCGATAAGCCACGTCAGTAGCCCAGGCTGAAAAACCATGGTCGTTGTCACCGTGGCCTGGCAATGTTGGCATACAACTGTGGCCGGAAACTGGGAAAACCGCATGGTAACGCCATTGGGTGCCACAGCTTGTGGTTGCTGGTAGACCACGTCTGAGGACGTATCAACATTATCATACTATAGTGCCAAGATTGTATCGATAGTTTATAGTGCCAAGATTGTATCGATAGTTTATAGTGCCAAGATTGTATCGATAGTTTAGAGCGCTACAATTGCATAATGATGTCAACATTATATAGCGCAAAGGTTGTATCAATAATTTATAGTGTATGACCCTTTTCGTCTTGTCAGACGGTCTAGTAGAGGCTATTGTGTATTTTTTTAGGTTTTGTTTATGTCGAACAGCTTCTCTCGTGGCTAATTCTACCAATGTTTGACAAACACTCGCGGTCACAGAATGAACAAGTCTGGTCCACTGATCCATAGGGTTTTCCATCCTTTTTCATGAATCTTTTCTCTTCTAAGTTTTGCCTTAGCACAGTCTCAAATGATGTTTTACCGTTCCTTATACATGCTCTTCATGATGTGCGATCACTTGCCAGATGTTCCCAGTCATATTCACAAATCGAGAAGTCATTCAGAGATGATTTACAGATATGTCTGTATCGTAGTTTCGGTCTGCCGATTTGTCTTTTTCCGTGTGTTAGTTCACCATATAGTATTTGTCCGACCATCTTAGTCTTCGACATCTGAGCTTCGACATGATTGTTGGGGTCTTAGCACGTTGCAGGACAGTTAAGTTGGTTGTAATTTATAGTGCCAAGGTTGTATCAATATATTATAGTGACAAAAGTGTATCAATCATTTAGAGTACAGAGCTTGTGTTAATAATTTATAGCGCCAAGGTTGTATCAATATTTTATAGTGCCAAGGATGTATAAATTTTTTGTAGTGCCAAGTTTGTATCAATAATTTATAGTGCCAAGGTTGTATCGATATTTCATAGTGTCAAGGTTGTATCAATATTTTATAGTGCCAAGGTTGTATCAATATTTTATAGTGCCAAGGATGTATAAATTTTTTGTAGTGCCAAGTTTGTATCAATAATTTATAGTGCCAAGGTTGTTTCGATATTTCATAGTGTCAAGGTTGTATCAATATTTTATAGTGCCAAGGTTGTATCAATATTTATAGTGCCAAGGTTGTATCGATATTTTATAGTGCCAAGGTTGTATCAATATTTTATAGTGCCTTGGTTGTATCAATATTTTATAGTGCCAAGGTTGTATCGATATTTTATAGTGCCAAGGTTGTATCAATATTTTATAGTGTCAAGGTTGTATTAATATTTTATAGTGCCAAGGTTGTATCAATATTTTATAGTGCCTTGGTTGTATCAATATTTTATAGTGCCAATGTTGTATCGATATTTCATAGTGTCAAGGTTGTATTAATATTTTATAGTGCCAAGGTTGTATCAATATTTTATAGTGCCTTGGTTGTATCAATATTTTATAGTGCCAATGTTGTATCGATATTTCATAGTGTCAAGGTTTTATCGATATTTTATAGTGCCAAGGTTGTATCAATATTTTATAGTGCCAAGGTTGTATCAATATTTTATAGTGCCAAAGTCGTATCAATATTTTATAGTGCCAATGTTGTATCGATATTTTATAGTGCCAAGGTTGTATCGATATTTTATAGTGCCAAGGTCGTATCAATATTTTATAGTGCCAAGGTCGTATCAATATTTTATAGTGCCAAGGTTGTATCGATATTTTATAGTGCCAAGGTTGTATCGCCATTTTATAATGCCAAGGTTGTATACATTTTTGTAGTGCCAAATTTGTATCAATAATTTATAGTGCCAAGGTTGTGTCAATAATTTATAGCCCCAAATTTGTGTCAATAATTAATAGTGCCAAAACTGTATACTATTTTATAGCGTCATGGATGTATCAATATTTTATAGTGCCAAGTTTGTATCAATAACTTATAGTTCCAAGTTTGTATCAATATTTTATAGTGCCAAGGTTGTATAAATTTGTGTAGCGCCAAGTTTGTATCAATAATTTATAGTGCCAAGGTTGTGTCAATAATTGATAGCACCAAATTTATGTCAATAAATAATAGTGCCAAGGCTGTATAATATTTTATAGCGCCAAGGTTGCATCAATATTTTATAGCGCCACGGTTGCATCAATATCTTATAGTGCCACGGTTGTGTCAATATTTTATAGTGCCAATGTGTTATCTTATTTTGTAGTGTGGAACATCCAAACAATCTTCTGAGCATATACTACAGGACTTCTGCACTCTAAACGTCAGAAGAAACACAAATATGACCCACAGAAACAGTCTGGATTACATTTATGAAGAACCGGTGAAGACCTCAAACTCACCGTCTTTTTCGTGACCCAAGCTGGTTTAAATGTCTAAATCCATAGCAGTAGCTCATCTTGTTCGTGATACAAGCTGGTCTAAATTCATAGCACTAGACGATCTTGTTCGTGATCCAAGCTGGTCTAAATGTCTAAATTCATAGCAGTAGATGATCTTGTTCGTGATCCAAGCTGGTCTAAATGTCTAAATTCATAGCAGTAGATGATCGTGTTCGTGATCCAAGCTGGTTTAAATGTCTAAATCCATAGCAGTAGCTCATCTTGTTCGTGATCCAAGCTGGTCTAAACGTCTAAATCCATAGCAGTAGATGATCTTGTTCGTGATCCAAGCTGGTCTAAATGTCTAAATCCATAGCAGTAGATGATCTTGTTCGTGATCCAAGCTGGTCTAAATGTCTAAATCCATAGCAGTAAATGATTTTGTTCGTGATCCAAGCTGGTCTAAATGTCTAAATCCATAGCAGTAGATGATCTTGTTCGTGATCCAAGCTGGTCTAAATGTCTAAATCCATAGCAGTAGACGATCTTGTTCGTGATCCAAGCTTGTCTAAATGTCTAAATCCATAGCAGTAAATGATTTTGTTCGTGATCCAAGCTGATCTAAATGCATAAATCCAGGTTTTATTTCCAGTGAATCGATTTTCTCCCTTGCTATTTGCGAGATAGGAAAAGAGGCCGACCCCCGAGAAACACTGAGAAGAACATTGATCAAAGTGGCAAAAACAACAGGAATCGGCTCCCTCAGCGAGATCGAGATGCTTGCACAGAGACAAATGGCAAGATTTGATAAAAGATCTTTACACGGATTGAGACTGCTAGAACGGAAACTTCGAAACAAGGAAAGTGTATCTGAGTCTATGCCCTATGGGCCGTTTACGGCTCGAAAGGCCAATCGATAGATATTTGCGAGATTGTCCATGATTCACAACCAAGTGTTGCGCGAAGATACAAGTCCTAGGTAATTTTAATTCTACTGCCCTGCTGGTATGGTGCCACATGTTCTTCATGCCGTTTAATTGTTGTGTTGCTATTGCTAATCTTCCTTTGATCTCTTTCTGACAGTCTCCATTGTTAGTTACTACAGATCCCATATATTCATAGCTTGTTACAATTTCAAGATCTTCACTGATGATGATTTTGCGTTCGACACGTCAATGGACATTTTCTTGGGGTTTTTTTGTTTTTTCTCTATGTTTAGATAGAGTTGAATTTGCAGTTAGATGATTCTTAAGTCCAAATGTCTTTACTCCGCATTTCCGGCGCATTACGCTCGGCGAGGGGGGGGGGGGGGGCAGGGCAGGGGGTGAGTAGTCTAGAATACGATGTCAGCTTAAGGACAGGAAGGAACCGCCCACCGGAAGCGGTGGTGAATTTAAAAAAAAAAAAAAAATTAATACGTGGTTTCTTTATGACCCTTCCAAGATGTCTTGGGTTGTGAGATCCGATGTCTAGCTCTCTCTCAGAGTTGTGAGATCCGATGTCTAGCTCTCTCTCTGGGTTGTGAGATCCGATGTCTGGCTCTCTCTCTCTGGGTTGTGAGATCCGATGTCTAGCTCTCTCTCTGGGTTGTGAGATCCGATGTCTAGCTCTCTCTCTGGGTTGTGAAATCCGATGTCTAGCTCTCTCTCTGGGTTGTGAAATCCGATGTCTAGCTCTCTCTCTGGGTTGTGAAATCCGATGTCTGGCTTTCTCTCTGGGTTGTGAGATCCGATGTCTGGCTTTCTCTCTCTCTGGGTAGTGAGATCCGATGTCTAGGTCTCTCTCTGGGTAGTGAGATCCGATGTCTGGCTCTCTCTCTGGGTAGTGAGATCCGATGTCTGGCTTTCTCTCTGGGTAGTGAGATCCGATGTCTGGCTCTCTCTCTCTCTGGGTAGTGAGATCCGATGTCTAGGTCTCTCTCTGGGCTGTGAGATCCGATGTCTGGCTCTCTCTCTGGGTTGTGAGATCCGATGTCTGGCTCTCTCTCTGGGTTGTGAGATCCGATGTCTAGGTCTATCTCTGGGCTGTGAGATCCGATGTCTAGCTCTCTCTCTCTGGGTTGTGAGATCTGATGTCTGGCTTTCTCTCTGGGTAGTGAGATCCGATGTCTGGCTCTTTCTCTGGGTAGTGAGATCCGATGTCTGGCTCTCTCTCTGGGTAGTGAGATCCGATGTCTGGCTCTCTCTCTGGGTTGTGAGATCCGATGTCTGGCTCTCTCTCTCTGGGTAGTGAGATCCGATGTCTGGCTCTCTCTCTCTCTCTGGGTAGTGAGATCCGATGTCTAGCTCTCTCTCTGGGCTGTGAGATCCGATGTCTAGCTCTCTCTCTGGGTAGTGAGATCCGATGTCTGGCTCTCTCTCTGGGCTGTGAGATCCGATGTCTAGCTCTCTCTCTGGGTAGTGAGATCCGATGTCTAGCTCTCTCTCTGGGCTGTGAGATCCGATGTCTAGCTCTCTCTCTGGGCTGTGAGATCCGATGTCTAGCTCTCTCTCTGGGCTGTGAGATCCGATGTCTAGCTCTCTCTCTGGGCTGTGAGATCCGATGTCTAGCTCTCTCTCTGGGTAGTGAGATCCGATGTCTAGCTCTCTCTCTGGGTAGTGAGATCCGATGTCTGGCTCTCTCTCTCTGGGTTGTGAGATCTAATGTCTGGCTCTCTCTCTCTGGGTTGTGAAATCCGATGTCTAGCTCTCTCTCTGGGTAGTGAGATCCGATGTCTAGCTCTCTCTCTCTGGGTTGTGAAATCCGATGTCTAGCTCTCTCACTGGGTAGTGAGATCCGATGTCTAGCTCTCTCTCTCTGGGTTGTGAGATCCGATGTCTGGCTCTCTCTCTCTCTGGGTAGTGAGATCCGATGTCTGGCTCTCTCTGGGTAGTGAAATCCGATTCCTAGTTCTCTCTCTCTGGGTAGTGAGATCCGATGTCTGGCTCTCTCTCTGGGTAGTGAGATCCTATGTCTGGCTCTCTCTCTCTCTCTGTAGTGAGATCCGATGTCTGGCTCTTTCTCTCTCTGTAGTGAGATCCGATGTCTGGCTCTTTCTCTCTCTGTAGTGAGATCCGATGTCTGGCTCTCTCTCTCTCTGTAGTGAGATCCTATGTCTGGCTCTATCTCTCTCTGTAGTGAGATCCGATGTCTGGCTCTTTCTCTCTCTGTAGTGAGATCCGATGTCTGGCTCTTTCTCTCTCTGTAGTGAGATCCGATGTCTGGCTCTCTCTCTCTCTGTAGTGAGATCCTATGTCTGGCTGTCTCTCTCTCTGTAGTGAGATCCGATGTCTAGCTCTCTCTCTGGGTAGTGAGATCCGATGTCTGGCTCTCTCTGGGTAGTGAAATCCGATGTCTAGTTCTCTCTCTCTGGGTAGTGAGATCCGATGTCTGGCTCTCTCTCTCTCTGTAGTGAGATCCGATGTCTGGCTCTCTCTCTCTCTGTAGTGAGATCCTATGTCTAGCTCTCTCTCTCTCTCTGTAGTGAGATCCGATGTCTAGCTCTCTCTCTGGGTAGTGAGATCCGATGTCTGGCTCTCTCTGGGTAGTGAAATCCGATGTCTAGTTCTCTCTCTCTGGGTTGTGAGATCCGATGTCTGGCTCTTTCTCTGGGTTGTGAGATCCGATGTCTGGCTCTTTCTCTGGGTTGTGAGATCCGATGTCTGGCTCTTTCTCTGGGTTGTGAGATCCGATGTCTAGCCATATCAGATAACGGCAATAAACATGAGGTCTCGTGTGTTGTAGAGACCTATAAGTCTTTAAAAAACTTTTGGCAGTTAAAATCGAAAAGAGTAGGCCATAAATATGTGCCGCTGCCCGGGCAAAGGTGTCAGCACAAATGTACCCAAACCGTGGATCCCAGGCCGTGCTACGGAGTGCGTGCACGTGGGTCAGATTCTCCTGGGATTTTCTGGAGATTCTCAAGCGGGATATCGGAACAACTATGGGTTCGTCTGGTGTGCTCGTGATGATGATCCTAACAAAAAACAACAACAACAACAAAATAGCGTCACAATTAAATACTTTTAACTTTTTTCATTATGTTATCTTTAGTGTATCATTTTTTTTCTTCAACTACAAAATTACCTCTTTATTATCTTTCTGTTTCTCACAGCACGGACAGTGGAACGTGGAGGGATTGTTTCGAAAAGGTTTTGGTGTTTTTAAAAAATCGGAAGTTTTATGTTTACTTTCGTTTTCATTAAGTTCACAGATTATTATTTAGAATGTATCATGTAGCATAAACTTATATAGTATAATCGTATATTTGAAACACTCGAAACATGGATTTACCAAAGCTCTTATCATAAAAATGTAACCAGAACATTTGAAACCTGAGAGAGAGAGAGTAGAATATACGATGTAGCGATTCAACTATTTGATGCGTCAGTGAGATTAGAATATATAATATAGAATTTCAACCATTTTATATATCAGTGAGATTAGAATATATAATATCAGAATTTCAACCATTTTATATATCAGTGAGATTAGAATATATAATATAGAATTTCAACCATTTTATATATCAGTGAGATTAGAATATATGGCATAGAATTTCAACCATTTTATATATCAGTGAGATTAGAATATATGGCATAGAATTTCAACCATTTGAGACTGGGACAAACCTTAAATTATTTAAATCTGAGCGCACTTAAAGCACTTGACACTAGATCAAATCTACGTTGATCAACACTCATGTGTCTTATTAAAAAACAAAAGAGATTGAGTAGAACGAACTGCGGAAAAGGGAAAAATTGCATGAAGAAAAGAAGGGAGATACAGTGAAAAGATGCAAGACAGATTAAGAGAATGGTTTGGTACTGCCTAATAGATATACATCTAGATGACACAGACATACGATTAATATGTAATATATACTGGGAGCAAACAGCAGTAATAAAATATTGCATAGAGATAAAAAGAGGAGTAAGACATGAATGCATCCTATCACCAAGCTTGTTCAATCTATACACTGAGCACATTGCGGAGATGTCAGGCGTAAACATTAATGGAAAGATAATCAATAACCTAAGATATGCTGATAATACTGTACTGTATCACTAGCAGAAAATCCTAACGATCTACAACAATTACTTAATGAAATAAACATGACAAGCAAAAATTATGGATTAGATATGAATATCAAAGAGACTAACACTATGACCATAAACAAAGATAAGACCCAAAACCTACAAGCAGATATCAAAGTTGAATGAATAGACCTGGAGACAGTTCAGAACTACAACTACCTTGGACATACTATAACCAGTGATGGAGAATGTAGAACTAAAATAAACAAAAGAAAAGGAATGGCAAAAAATAATTGTGTGTAATAATAATGCCATGAAAAATATACTAACATCAAAACAAATAACACCAGGTCTAAAACTAAGAACAGCAAGATGTTATTTCTTCTCAACATTCATGTATGATGCAGAAACATGGACATTAGACAAGAAAACAGAACCGAAAATTGAAGGCTTTGAAATGTGGATTTTTAGAAGAATATGAAGAATTGGATGGAAATAAAATATAACAAACGTTTAAGTCTTTAAAAAAAAAAACTAAAAAAGGAAAAGAGGATAATTAAACATAATTCAAACAAGACAAATGAAATTTTTGGGGCACGTGAAAAGACACAGCAGCCTACTAAAAGTAATATTGGAGGGGAAAACAACAAGGTAAAAGAGGCAGAGGCAGACCAAGACTAACATGGACGAGTAACATTAAATGATGACTAAGTCAACCTGCACCATCAAAGCAAGAGACAGAGCAGAATGTCGCTCCATGGTAGCTAATCATCGATGCGGAGACGGCACTCAATGATGATGATGACTTGATGTCGGAATATACGTCAAACGCTCGTCACCTTGGCGTTTAGCCCATCTCTCTGCCAGTATTGCTAAACTTTAGAACATTGCATTGACTTTAAGATACAGCTTCAGTAATTGTTTCTTGTAACAGTCAACATTGGTCAAAGGGCGTCTGTTCACAGACCGACGGATCCATAACATCAAAACAGAGAATGAGGAAATAAATAAAACGGAGGTAATAAAAAATGGACTTACTTGTCTGAACATATCCTTGTTGCTGTGGGTAACCTTTGGGTGGTGGGTACCCTAGGGGTGCCCCTTGAGGTGGAGGGTACCCTTGTTGTGGAGGGTACGCCTGGGGTGGTGGATATTGACCTTGAGGTAAATCATTTTTTTGATCTGCTTTTGAATGAGCAGGCTCGTACGGTGGAGGTGGATTAACTGCTCCTATGTTACCAGGCTCCATTCTTTATTTTGTTTCTGGGAATATAAATGGATGAATTGATCTGTCACAGCTGTTTATTGTTGGTCCTTTAGTTGATTTGCGCATTTGAAATCAGAGTCCTTATCGATACGTGTGGTCTAACATGAGAATCATTGGAAGACCAATTAAGGAGCTGGAGCAGATCTCTGCCAGAACGTCAATGTTTGTGACACTTACAAGTTTACGTTAGTCATCATCATCATCAAGTACCGGGCCTGATGACATAGGTGATCATGTCTCTCCACAACTTTCGATCTCGACAGTCATTTATCATTTCTGTCGTTGACCTTCTGCCAAACCATTCTCTTAATATTTTTTTTAAAACTGCTTTTGCCTGAGCCATCCTGCAACTCACCTCTGTTGTACATCTACCATCTCACCTCTGTTCTACATCTACCATCTCACCTCTGTTCTACATCTACCATCTCACCTCTGTTCTACATCAACCATCTCACCTCTGTTCTACATCTACCATCTCACCTCTGTTCTACATCTACCATCTCACTTCTGTTCTACATCTACCAACTCACCTCTGTTCTACATCTACCATCTCGCCTCTGCTCTACATCTACCATCTCGCCTCTGTTCTACATCTACCAACTCACCTCTGTTCTACATCTACCAACTCACGTCTGTTCTACATCTACCATCTCACCTCTGTTCTACATCTACCAACTCGCCTCTGTTCTACATCTACCATCACACCTCTGTTCTACATCTACCATCTCACCTCTGTTCTACATCTACCATCTCACCTCTGTTGTACATCTACCATCTCACCTCTGTTGTACATCTACCATCTCGCCTCTGTTCTACATCTACCATCTCGCCTCTGTTCTACATCTACCATCTCGCCTCTGTTCTACATCTACCACCTCGCCTCTGTTGTACATCCACCATCTCGCCTCTGTTCTACATCTACCATCTCACCTCTGTTCTACATCTACCATCTCACCCCTGTTCTACATCTACCATCTCGCCTCTGTTCTATATCTACCATCTTATTTCAGTTGTACATCTACCATCACACCTCAGTTGTACATCTACCATCTCGCCTCTGATGTCCATCTACCATCTCACATCTGTTCTACATCTACCATCTCACCTCTGTTCTACATCTACCAACTCACCTCTGTTCTACATCTACCATCTCACCTCTGTTGTCCATCTACCATCTCACCTCTGTTCTACATCTACCATCTCGCCTCTGTTGTCCATCTACCATCTCACCTCTGTTCTACATCTACCATCTCACCTCTGTTGTCCATCTGCCATCTCACCTCTGTTCTACATCTACCATCTTATCTCAGTTGTACATCTACCATCTTATTTCAGTTGTACATCTACCATCACACCTCTGTTGTACATCTACCGTCTCACCTCTGTTCTACATCTACTATCTCACCTCTGTTCTACATCTACCATCTCACCTCTGTTGTCCATCGACCATCTCACCTCTGTTGTCCATCTACCATCTCGCCTCTGTTGTCCATCTACCATCTCACCTCTGTTCTACATCTACCATCTCGCCTCTGTTCTACATCTACCATCTCACCTCTGTTCTACATCTACCATCTCGCCTCTGTTCTACATCTACCATCTCGCCTCTGTTCTACATCTACCATCTCACCTCTGTTCTACTTCTACCATCTCACCTCTGTTCTACATCTACCATCTCACCTCTGTTGTTCATCTACCATCTCACCTCTGTTCTACATCTACCATCTCACCTCTGTTCTACATCTACCATCTCACCTCTGTTCTACATCTACCATCTCACCTCTGTTCTACATCTACCATCTCACCTCTGTTCTACATCTACCATCTCGCCTCTGTTGTCCATCTACCATCTCACCTCTATTCTACATCTACCATCTCACCTGTTCTACATCTACCATCTCACCTGTGTTCTACATCTACCATCTCACCTCTGTTCTACATCTACCATCTCACCTCTGTTCTACATCTACCATCTCGCCTCTGTTGTCCATTTACCATCTCACCTCTGTTCTACATCTACCATCTCACCTGTTCTACATCTACCATCTCACCTGTGTTCTACATCTACCATCTCACCTCTGTTCTACATCTACCATCTTACCTATGTTGTCCATCTACCATCCCGCCTCTGTTGTACGTCTACCATCTCGCCTCTGATGTACATCTACTATCTCGCCTCTGATGTACATGTACTATCTTAGGTTAGCTTTGCTCCCTGATATTTAAACTCGTCTACTTGTTTTAACATTGTTCTACCTGTCTTTATTGTGTAATGCGGTGATGTCTTTTTCTTATTGCTACCATCACTTCTGTCTTTCTTTGCTATTAAGGCAGAGTCTTTTATTATTGCTTTCCTTTACTATATTGTCTAAAATATCTTGTAACCAATTTTCACTCTTAGCGATGAAGACTGCATCATCAGCATATCCTTAGATTATTTACTGGATCAACGGCCTGTATTCTCCGGTCCTTTTAGAGCCAGAAATGGGATAAAGCAGTATAAAGTTCTTTTTTTTTTATATATTTTCATTACTTGTATTGTTTAAATCGGGAAGGGGGGTTGGGGAAAAGGGGGGGGGGGGGGGGAAAGGGGGGGGGGGGGGGAAATCCCCTTTAGTAAAATAATTAGCTTATTGATATTAGCTTATAACAGTGACGTGCTGTGCCTGTTTAATATGTTTCTATCACGATTCTATAGTGTTCTATATTCAAGGTCTGTCTATCTCCCCTCCTTCATTACGTCATACGGACAATTGCGTCAGATATTCCTTTTATTAGTGGCGTCATCAATTATATGACCTATAGACTGCTGACGTCATTCTACCCACAACCGCCCCTACTCGCAAAGCTAAAACGTCACGCTAGTTGGAGTTTTTCCCCGGAATTTCCTGTCGGCCCGTAGGCCTTAAAATCTGTAAATGGCTGTGATTGAATACGTCATGCTAGTTGGAGACTTTCTATGATTATCCATTCTACGCTCAGGCTATCTAAAGTAGGCCAAAGTTGCGAGCAACCATAGAGACAAGCATAAATATTTTGTTCTCTATACGAATTTGAGCCCAGAGTGGCAGTGTATCAGTGAAATCAAGATTGGTGTTTCGTGCCAATCTTGAATTTTGCGTACATGTGACTATGGAGTCGATTGTGCCCTGTTCTGAGGCGTATAATAACTTGTGACCCATCTATTCATATTATGAAAGGCATCCTGATTTGTGGCTTGTGGTTTTCAGATTGACTTGATTATCTCTTTGGTATGTAACTGGTGCCTCTAAATATGTGCATGTCGTGCCTTCCTTTGCTAGCTGATCTGCTTTTATCATTACCTTCTATTCCACAGTGCGATGTGATCCACTGCAGGGCGACCTTGTGATGCTTACAGAGTTCAGTCAATAAGGTCTGCAGCGGTGGCAATTTTCTGGATTGTAGTGCATGGAATGCTGATCTTGCATCTGTCTACAGTCTACAGGCCGTGGGCTAAGATTACTGTTCACTTCTTTTCAATATAACTTGCGTACTTTTCATCTGGTAGCTGAGTGGCTAGTGTGACCTGATCAGAAGGGCAGATTTCATTTTGAGAAGTGACGGATTTTTGTTGTTGTTGATAATTTACGAGTTTAGCATCCTAAATTATTTCTGTTCAGAGTAACATCCTCGTGCACTTTATGTTCTCGTACTTGTGTGTAGTTGTCGAACTAGTAAATGATAGAGCCACAACTAGCAGACTACAATACAATCTTTATCACAGCGTTTGTGTCACCAATCATCGATTCAGGAACAGTGAAACACAAAAAAGTCAGCAACGAAAAGTCACGTTTTAGACGCAAAACAGGAAACAGATTGAGAGATAAGATCAAAGATGAAGAATTAATAAACAGGAAATGATACAAATAATGCTCAACATAGAAACGATGATTCATTCGCAAACAGCAGAAATAGGCTCAACATGCCACAAACATTGTCAAATCAGATCAGCACTACTGTCCAACAAGGAAATAATACTAGAGGGGAAAACGGGAACTCTACAACACAATCTTTGTCCCAACGTTGTGCTACCAATGCCAGTTCTGGACGCTAGACTCAGGAACAATAAGAAAAATAACCACTACCGTCTCAAGGTCCGACCACGAAAAATGTGGATTTTAGAAACACTTCACACAGCACCGCCATTTATAATTTCACGAAAGCCTGCAGCCAGAGAGGGTAATCCTAAAATCACGCAAACTGTACGACGGCTTCAGATAGTCGCGCTGAAGTCCACCGACGTTATTTTAGCAACAGCCGCTTCTGTTCGCCAAGCTTAAATCGCCACAAACTGTGGGCGATTTTTTTCAGCCTGAGAGTCCTATTATAATTTGCCGTGGACACACCCTCAACAGAAAACAAAGAAGATACATATGTAGAAGTGACAAGGAGCGACAACAGCGGTTAGTGAACTGGACTAACATGGACAAGAGGTAGGGTTCGATAAGGACTGGATTAGAGCCGCGATAGCTCAGTGGTTAGTGTACTGGACTACAAAGGACAAGAGACCGGGTTCGATAAGGACTGGATTAGAGCCGCGATAGCTCAGTGGTTAGTGAACTGGGCTATAAAGGACAAGAGACCGGGTTCGATTAAGGATGGATTAGAGCCGCGATAGCTCAGTGGTCAGTGAACTGGACTACAAAGGACAAGAGGTAGGGTTCGATCCCAACCGACGGCTTCCGGTTCACCCAGCCTTTAATGGGTACCGGATTATTTTCTGGGAAAGTAAAGCGGTACGGACGTAATACCGACCACATTACCCCAAAAATCATGTGCCGAAGGTCTGTAAAATGTATGGTCACTAACACCATATTCCCTATACGCCACTTGGTGTGACGGGGGTACTTTACTGTTTGTTTTTTTAAGGGCTGGATTAAGACCCTAGAGAATCTATGCACTTAAAAGATTTTATTGCCCCCCCCTCTCTCCCCATGTGTATGTATATATATATATATATATATATAATTATATTGCGTTTACGGTTAAGAAAGTTTCAACGGAGAACTGGAAAGCTGTCCCCACTCGGTCCAAGGCGTTTGCAGAATATGGCTTCAGTGTCCATCGATGTAAAGTAAAAAAAAAAGGAAAGAGCCCCGTCACGCCACGTGGTGTATATGTGATATAGTGTTAGTATCAATATGTTTATTGACGATATATATATATATATATATATATATATATATATGAACACAGTCCAGAGCTACAACTGCTTGGGACATACTATAACCAATGATGGAAAATGCAAAACTGAAATAAACAAAAGAATAGGTATGGCAAAAAGTAATTTTAATGCCATGAAAAATATACTAACAAAAAAACAAATATCAGCAGGGCTGAAACTAAGAATGGCAAAATGTTACATCTTCTCAATATTCTTGTATGGTGCAGAAACATGGAAATTAGACAAGAAAATAGAACAGAAAATTGTAGCCTTTGAAATGTGGATTTATAGAAGAATAGGTAGAATTGGATGGAAATAAAAGATAACAAACGATGAAGTTTTAAAACAACTGAAAATAAAAAGAGAACTACTAAATACAATTAAGACAAGACAAATGAAATTTTTGGGACATGTTAAAAGACACAACAGCCTACTAAAAGTAATATTGGAAGGAAAAATACAAGGTAAAAGAGGCAGAGGCAGACCAAGACTAACATGGACGAGTAACATCAAAAGATGGACAAGTCAATCTATGACAGCCTGCACCATCAAAGCAAGAAACAGAGTAGAATGGCGATCCATGGTAGCCAACCTTCGTTGCAGAGAATGCACGCGATGATTATGATGATTATATATATATATATATGTGTGTGTGTGTGTGTGTGTGTATTTCAAAATATAAACAATGATAAACTATAAATTACAACTGTATTTATCGAAATTTAACAAAACTGACAGTAAGATTCATAATATTTATTTAGTTCCACTTTATTTATATTGACAAGTTTTCTCCTTTTTTATTAAAGCTGCAAAGTCTTTGATCAGATCCTCAACAATAATCTTATGTAACACATCCGCTTCTATAGTATGTCGTACAGTACGTT
This sequence comes from Megaustenia siamemsis, assembly GCA_032433765.1. Classification (NCBI taxonomy): domain Eukaryota; kingdom Metazoa; phylum Mollusca; class Gastropoda; order Stylommatophora; family Ariophantidae; genus Megaustenia; species Megaustenia siamemsis. Next base: position 18,592,348 of record JAVIAB010000156.1, on the reverse strand, counting down.
GGGGCGGTTAGTATGTGTTCTGTATGCTTCTCCTTCGACATCGTTCCTTGACAGGAAGCAGTTGAAATCTTCCCCTAAGGATGGTCTTCTTCCCGTGTATTTCCTCGTTAGTAGGAGGGAGAGGTCCTCGTAGAATTGTGGTTGTTGTGCCGGTACTGGTGGTGAGTGTATGTTGACCATGGTGTATCGCTGTCCGACGTCTTTTATTTGGATGATGGTCGTTCTGAAACAGCATAGCGACATCAAGTAATGGTATAACAGTAACGGAGTCAGTTGAGAATGGAATTTTCCTAAAGCATGGGAAAGCTGTTAATAGAACAGTACGTGACTGGTGACACGTAGAGAATAGGTCGACAACAGGCAGAATAAATCCGTGAGATTATCGAGGCCATAAGTTCAAGGTTGAGTTGTCTGGAGACTTCGAAGGTTGGGCAAAGTTGAGTAGTGACGTGTTATTTTTATAAATTAGAGACAAAGATAATTCAGCGTGTCGAATTTTGATTGGTTGAGCAGGGGAGCTTGGGAGAATGAAACTGGAGTATTTAAACATAAGCACATAGGATTTGCAGGAATTAGACCAGATCTAGAAAGAGTTTAGAGTGCTACGACCTAATATAGATATTTACCTACAACTTTGTTTTCTCAAAACTGTTGTTTTTCTTGGGAATACACACTACGCCTCCCGGTCTCGAGTAAAGGAGCCAAGTAAGTGTTTTCAATGCTATAACGATTTAGTTAATTTTTGTGCCAGAAATCGACTATAGCTCGTTTCAAATCACTTGCCCAACTTCAAAACGCTATTGCTCAGAAACCGTTTGTTAAATCCTGTTGAAATTTTCCAAATGTTATTAGAATGCAAAAGACCCTTTAAATGTATATTTAACAAATATCTTGCAGCTGCAGTTTTCTTAAAGCGGGGAATTTCTTTGATGTTTGTCAAAATTGTAAATTGTTAACCCCTAAATAATATAAATTACCGTAGTTGCTGGTCTATGATTAATTTTCACTAGGTAAAGGCGTGGCCGTAATGGGGAAATAACTGAATAAGGAAAAACACCAGGAGAATTATTGTCTTCTCAGTTCGAGGAAGGACGATAATAATATCAAGGTATACATGTAGTCCAATTTTCATAGTTGTGTGGTCCTGAAAAGGACCGTTTGTTGAACTAATTTAAGGTAATATAGGGGCCAACATTGTGGGGGCTATATACTTTCATTCTGAATCAGACGAGTCTAAAAGATTAATAACTGTTTGGGGTTGAACATTCCACAAATATCATTTTTCCAATATTCCTCTTCCTGTTTTAAGACGTGGTCTTCACATTTAGCCCAATAAGCTTTGTCTATATTTAATAAAGCGAGATTAGCAAGAGTCTTTACATCGCATATTTTGAATGTTGTATTTTCATCTGCCACTTGTCCTTTTAATTTTGCCCAGATTAGTTCTATTGGATTTAAATGAGCATGGTAAGGTGGCAGCCTCAAACTTATATGACCGTGCTCTTGGATAATCTTATCTATTTGAAAAATCTTTGTCCTTTGTTTTTGCTTTACTAGAGATAGTAATTCAGGTTTTAAGTACATGTTATTAAATTGTATGTGCTCCTTTGTGAGCCATATCTTAATAGCATCTTTTGTACTGGATGACGTCGGGACTTTATCTTCAAGTGCAACAATGTTGTGGTACGCTGCATTGTTCATTATTAGGCAAGATGGTCGATCTAGTGATGGGAGAACAGAATTTTCAATCTAATGTCTAAATATGTGACCATTCATCTCAGAGTGATAATCCCGATTGTCTATGGATTTTGAAAGAAAAATGAGCTCTGCATTCTGTATTAGTCCATGTTGTCGACTACCTGCATGAGCAATTATCAAGCGCTGTCCTTTGCTGCTAGGTGTTAATCTCTTAATCTTTCCATCTGATGACTGTCATTCCCTTTGGTTAGTGTGGTGAGCATTGATCCATGTTTCATCCAAGTACACAATATCATAACCTTGCTTGCGCACCTCTTTTACTTCACGTAAGTACTTGCTTCTCATGACTACTATATGTGGATTCTCACAGATGATGTTTCGTCCATTGGAATACTTTCTGAATGTAAAGCCTGCAGCTCTCACATTCCTCCATAATGTAGACTTTGATATTTCAATACTGTTGTTCTTTTTCAGCGAAATTTTTAATTTTCTTATTGTAAGTTTCATTCATACCCAACATTTTGCGAATTTCACTTCTAATAGGTTCACTGTCGAAATTATCAAACATTTTTGCTCTTCCTTGTGATTTTGTATATTTTGAACATTGACGGTCACGTGCTTGAATCCAACGATTAAATGACCGTTTAGATAAATCCAAAAAGTTGTCTTGTCCTATTCTGAGGGTTTTCTAAAGAATGAAATAATCTCCACAGAAAAAGAGCTAAGCGCAAAAGAACGCAACACATTAATTAGATTTTAGATTATTCAATAGACTATACTAAACATAAATAAACCATATACATATACAATTCAGAATGTTTAATTTTAGGAAATTTGTTTACCATGGCTAACATTAAGATTGTATCCATCAACATTAGGGGCCTAAGAGCAAAAACACAGCATATAATGTCACTAATACACCAGTACAAACCAGACTTCATTTTAGTGTAAGAAACGAACATACACACATATTACCACGCACAACAAAAAACAACACAGTTAGGCCTAAAACATTCCTGTTTCAGCTTGGCGGTTCAAACCTTAGGGTCCGGTGTCGCTATACTCCAGACCTCCGACAAGTGGATTCTTGGGAAGATGTGCAGGGACAGTGATTGCAGTACAGTCATTGTGCAAGCTAAAGATGATTGACACACATACACGATAGTTAACATTCATGCACCACCTCACCAAAGAGATCAGCCTCATTTCTACGAACACCTAGTGAATCTACAAATACGCAGGACAAGACATTATTCTCTATTAATGACATCCACATGTGGTTTGACAATAAGTCTCTGATACAATCAACAAGATCTAAATTCTCTTATAAATCTGACATTACTATAGCGTTACTTGATGGAGTCTATCGGCGATGATTATCATAAGTAACTTCGTGATCGTATTAATGTTCTTCGTCAATATATGCTTAAATATAATACTAACTTGAGAACTTTCTAAATCCAAAATGTTTGTAACAAAACCTCTAGACGACTGTTATAAACTGCCTGACTCTTAATTCTATCTTCTGTTTTCAGGCAGGTATCCAATCTCCTCTGCTCTCGTCTAACATTTCTGTCTTTTAAAAAATGTTTTTTTTTTTTTTTATAAATCTTTATTGTATCTTTAATTTCCATATTACAGTGCATGATAACATTCATGAAAAACAAAATGGAATAGCATCTCTCACATTCCATTCATAACATTTCAAAGAAGAAAGAACATTTAGTATTTATCTCTTTCGTTCACATACTTTCATGCTCAACAGTAAAACTTGTATATTTTAGTTCCACCCACAACGTTTACAAAAATAATGTACATTTTTTTTTAAAAATTATCTCTTTCGTTCACATACGTTCATTCACAACAGTTAACTTGTTTATTTTAAGATGGACATTGTTCTTTGGTTAAAAATGTTTAGGAAAAGATGGGAATTAAAATTCTTACATTCGTACATAGCCTCATTCCTGCAGGTCCATATTATATGAAAATATGTATTCTGATAGCAGTATAAGTAATTTTGTAAAGAGATCTTGTGTTGTTGTTTTTCGCAGTGTGTTGAACATAATAGATCTGTATGTGTCGACTTTTTGTGTGGTGTGTGATTTTAGTGTGTGTTGCAGTGCCCTTCTTGCCGGTAGTATTGTACTGTACCTATAGAATAGGTGCTCTTCTGTTTCTTGAGTGTTTTGTCTGCAGAGGGATGTCCGTCGTAATCTGTGGGTTGGTCTCGCTGTAATGGGTGTCGTGTTGTATATTAGTCTGTATGTGACCTCCCTCGTTGTAATGGGTGTCGTGTTATATATGAGTCTATATGTGACTTCCCTCGCTGTAATGGGTGTCGTGTTATATATGAGTCTATATGTGACCTCCCTCGCTGTAATGGGTGTCGTGTTATATATTAGTCTATATGTGACCTCCCTCGCTGTAATGGGTGTCGTGTTATATATTAGTCTGTGTGTGACCTCCCTCGCTGTAATGGGTGTCGTGTTATATATGAGTCTATATGTGACCTCCCTCGCTGTAATGGGTGTCGTGTTATATATGAGTCTATATGTGACCTCCCTCGCTGTAATGGGTGTCGTGTTATATATGAGTCTATATGTGACTTCCCTCGCTGTAATGGGTGTCGTGTTATATATGAGTCTATATGTGACTTCCCTCGCTTTGGGGGCGATTTTTGGATTGTGGAGGTTTGAGAAAGTGCTGGTGTAGTTTGTGAGAAAGTACTTTTGGCCTCTTTTGATTCTGTGATGTAGTGGAGGTGCCTGTTTAATTAGGTGTTTGTAGATGTTGTTTGTCCCTTGGTGTAATCAACTGCCATGTCCTTGGATGGCCTGTAGACATGCTTGGAAATATGTGGGTGTGGTGCTGAAATGGTGAGGCAATGAATTAAGTTTTCTGAATCTGGTTAATCTCAGCCCCAAGCAGTAGTGTGCAAAGGTGTGGTTGTCTGGTTGTTTGATGATGCGACTTATGTGATTTATTCTGAGAGCTTTTATTTTGTGTGTATGTTCTGTAGTGAGATTCCTCCGTCTTTTGTGCTGTATCAGTGTTTTTTGTTGTATGCTGTGTATTGTGTGGCCAAATACAAAGGTTCTTATCAGTTTGTTTATCTCTTTGATTGTTGATTGCGGTGGGTGGAAAACTGTGGCTGTGTAAATTAATTTGGGGATGATGTGTTGACTATGATGCTCCGGCCAATAATTGTTGATGTTTTGTATTTGTATCTCTGTAGCATGTCTGTTGTCTTTGTGACTAGGTTCTGCCATGTTGATTTGTGTGTTTTATTTGGGCTGCATGGATATATCATCCCGTATAGTAAGTAGGTAACCGGTGTTAGTGCTGAGGGAAAGTTCTCTTTGTTCTTCCACCTGCCTATACCCATAATAAAAGATTTCTATATGTTTATCTGTGCCCCGCTGCCCTGCTCAAACTCTGAATGTGCTGAGGATGGTGTCTATTGATCTAGTGGTTGATGGAAAGAAAACAGTGTCATCAGCATAGGTTAACAGCTTCTGTTATCCTTTCCCTGGTATGAGTGTGCCTGCTATGGAGTTATCTTGTCTAATGCTGTCTAAGAGTTGCTCTGTAGTCAGTACGTCTTCACACTGAGCCGATCAGTGAGACAAAGATGTTGCCTGTCACCACTACTCAACGTCGTAGTCATTGAGCCTCTGCTGGAGAAAATCCGACAAGACACCATCAGTGGCACTTTCACACCAGGTGGTGGCGAAAAGAAATTGATAGTGTACGCCGATGACGCAATTTTCTTCCCAAGTAACACCGAATCAATATGCCACATCATCAAAACGTTCATGGATTTCGGAACCGGTTGCTGAGCCAACATCGACGTACAAAAATCGTCCATCATAGGAATTGGCAGGTGGAAGAACAAAGTGGATTTCCACCGAGAAATGACCCCGGCCAACGTCATGAAAATGTGCGGCATCATCTTCCACCAGCACCCTGGAATACGCAAACCCATATGGCGGATTGTAATCGCACAGAGCACCATTACACTCTAACGATACACGAACAAAAAGGCGACCATCTTCGGAAGAAGTGTTATAGTAAACACGTACATCATTCCTAAACTAACTTACACGGCCATAGTTTTTGATCCACCCCTTGACGTCATTAAGGAAATCAACAAATTCGAAAATTTGTCTTCCGGAACACAATTCACAAGATATAACACAAAACGCTCATCCAAGACAAACAAGAAGTAGGTACTTCACTTCAGGACATCGCTACAAAAGTCAATGCCCTCAGGATCAGTCATGTGGGTCGCATCATCCACCTTCCGGAACGCTATACTTTCGCCAACTACTACATGAGCCTAAGATGATTAAAATACCAAAAAAACTATGTAACGACAAACCGCATCACTTCGGGACAATACCGTCCTTCTAAAAGATCTGCGTCCAACCCTTGTAGCAAACGACCGCCTGATGCATCACAAAACACGAGACATCTACAAGATCTGCGTCCAACCCTTGTAGCAAACGACCGCCTGATGCATCACAAAACACGAGACATCTACAAGATCTGCGTCCAACCCTTGTAGCAAACGACCGCCTGATGCATCACAAAACACGAGACATCTACAAGATCTGCGTCCAACCCTTGTAGCAAACGACCGCCTGATGCATCACAAAACACGAGACATCTACAAGATCTGCGTCCAACCCTTGTAGCAAACGACCGCCTGATGCATCACAAAACACGAGACATCTACAAGATCTGCGTCCAACCCTTGTAGCAAACGACCGCCTGATGCATTACAAAACACGAGACATCTACAAGCAGCTCGTCAAGCAGCAGGAACCTTCACTACAAAGTAAAATCAAATGTAGTTACACATACTTAACACTACAAAACTTAGAACTTCAATACCACTTTTAAAAACCTGCATCAAGCGGACATCAACCCAAGAGCCAAAGAGGTCACCTACAGGCTGATTTATAACATGACACCAGTACAACCACACGTAGACCGCTGCTAGCTGTGCACCGAAAACCCACGAGAAAACCGAAGAACACATCTTCTACAGTTGCCCGACAGTAGGACCAACAATAAAAGCATTACAACACACATTAGAAGCTCAAACAAATCAGACAACAGACATGTCAAATCATTCATGATCAACACTATACCTACAACAACAAAAGAGATTTACAATAAATTAATTCTACTGTTAGCCTGCTATAGATACTTGAGTGGACTAGCCGTATTGGGGGAAATATAAGAATAGGCGTTTTAATTCCCGAACTTTCTTGTACATTTACAAAAATAGGAAATGTTTATTATAAAGTAGTGTATTTTATATAAAGTAGTAATTTTTGTCCCATTGTTAGATTATTTTACATTGTAATTTTAAGCAATGCAAGAAATTTAACCTTATGCATGTATTCATTCTATCAGTATTTCATTTACTCCTTACGTATTGGATACATTGTGCTTTAGTATTATATTTTAACTGAATGAAAATCAATGTCCATTGTAGCTTATAAGTAATTTAATTAATATTACTAACAATAGATAACACTAGATTAGAAAATGTTAGGGGACTAACATTAGAGAAAATAAAGGCAGTGCCTAGGGAAACCACGATGATGCAAGAGTTTAAAGAAAATCACACAAGGGATCACACACGGCTCTAGCGCAGATCACGGGCATGTTTTTCAAGGTCTCCTGTCGCTGCTTCCTTGTAGTGCAGGAGGAAAAGAACAAATCACTGAGTGAGAACACAAAATATAGATATTTACCTAGACGCAGATAAGAAAGCAGAGAAGGTACCTCATAAGTAGAAAAAAGGAACCATTGTTAAGATTTTAAAAAAAAAGGGCAATCTCAGATTGTAACAACTGGAGAGGCGTGACACTTTTGTCAGTTGCCTCAAAGTTATTCTGCAAAATCATCCTGAATAGAATAAAGCATTCAATAGATACAGTAATGCGTGAAGAACAGACTGGAATTAGAAAAGGGAGAAGCTGCCTTGACCACATTTTTACTCTACGAATTATATTGGAGGAAAACATTGAAAAGCAAAAACCTTTTGTACTTAACTTCATCGACATTAAAAAAAAAAAAAAACAATCGACAGTATTCATAAAGATTCTTTGTGGAAAATTCTGAAACAATATGGCTTACCATAAAAAATCATAAATATTATTAAAGACATTTATGATGGCTACACATGTGCAGTTCGAACAGAGGAAGGACTGAGCGAATGTTTCCCAATAGAAATTGAGGTTAAACAAAGATGTATTTTATCGCCCTTGTTATTTGGAATTGTTATGGACTTCATAATGAAGAAATGTCGCACTGGTAATAAAGCATCGAATGGATACAAGGTGACCATCTGGAGGACCTCGACTTTGTTGATGTCATGGTTCTCATAAGCAGTAAAGATAAAAACGATGCAGGAAAACACAAATGAACTATCATCAATAGCCAGCAAAATTTGGCTTGAGATCAATCATGAAAAGACTAAGGTAACGAAAACTTAATTCTAACAGATAACATAATATACATGGAAAACAACCCAGTGGAAGAGATCAATCACTTTATCTATCTTGGTAGTCATAGTGATCGAGAAGGGGATATAAGTAAAGAAATTAGAATCAGAATAGCTAAAGCAGCAATGTCTTTCAGAAGCCTTGAAAAGTTGTGGAAATCGAAACTCATCAGCACAAACACAAAACTTAGACTATTCAAATCAAATGTACCATCAACCCTTACGTATGCATGTGAGAGCTGGAAAACAAGAGACATAGAAACAAAGTTAAACGCATTCGAAAATAAATCTCTAAGGAAAATACTTGGTATAGCATGGAACGAATTCAAAACAAACGAGGAAATTAGAGAAATCGTCAATCAACCACTAATATCTTCAGTAATAAAGAAAAGATGATGGTCATATGTTGGACATGTGATGGGAAGTGATAAATAACCGAATAGCAAAGGACACCCTCATGTGGAAAACAACAGGTCAAAGGAAAAGAGGAAGACCCAGAGAGACACTGAGAACATTGATGAGAGAGGCAAGAGCAGCAGGAATCGACTCCCTCAATGAGATAGAGCTGTTTGCACAGAAAAGAGACAAATGAAGAGATTTGATAAAATATCTTTACAAGGATTGAAAACTTCTAGAAAAAATTTAGATAAGAGGAGTATCTCGATCTACGCCCTATGAACCAGCAACGGATCGAAAGGTCAATAGATGGATGGGTCGACAGATGGGTCGACAGATGGGTCGACAGATGGGTCGACAGATGGGTCGACAGATGGGTCGACAGATGGATCGACAGATGGATCGACAGATGGATGGACAGATGGATAAGAACAATGGAGATGAATTCATAACGACCCGCAATAGCCTAACAATTCATAACGACCCGCAATAGCCTAACAATTCATAACGACCCGCAATAGCCTAACAATTCATAACGACCCGCAATAGCCTAACAATTCATAACGACCCGCAATAGCCTAACAATTCATAACGACCCGCAATAGCCTAACAATTCATAACGACCCGCAATAGCCTAACAATTCATAACGACCCGCAATAGCCTAACAATTCATAACGACCCGCAATAGCCTAACAATTCATAACGACCCGCAATAGCCTAACAATTCATAACGACCCGCAATAGCCTAACAATTCATAACGACCCGCAATAGCCTAACAATTCATAACGACCCGCAATAGCCTAACAATTCATAACGACCCGCAATAGCCTAACAATTCATAACGACCCGCAATAGCCTAACAATTCATAACGACCCGCAATAGCCTAACAATTCATAACGACCCGCAATAGCCTAACAATTCATAACGACCCGCAATAGCCTAACAATTCATAACGACCCGCAATAGCCTAACAATTCATAACGACCCGCAATAGCCTAACAATTCATAACGACCCGCAATAGCCTAACAATTCATAACGACCCGCAATAGCCTAACAATTCATAACGACCCGCAATAGCCTAACAATTCATAACGACCCGCAATAGCCTAACAATTCATAAGGACCCGCAATAGCCTAACAATTCATAACGACTCGCGATAGCCTAACAATTCATAACGACCCGCGATAGCCTAACAATTCATAACGACCCGCGATAGCCTAACAATTCATAACGACCCGCGATAGCCTAACAATTCATAACGACCAGCGATAGCCTAACAATTCATAACGACCAGCGATAGCCTAACAATTCATAACGACCAGCAATAGCCTAACAATTCATAACGACCAGCAATAGCCTAACAATTCATAACGACCCGCTATAGCCTAACATTTCATCTATTTAAAGACACGACGATAGTTTCGGTACTGCCGCTAATGGATCAAGTGCCAGAAGAAGAATCAGAGTTAGAGCAGATGTGACTGTAATAGAGAAACCATTTAGCTGAGACATTCTTAGTTATAAGTACTGCACTGAGTTATCATGTGCTGAGAATTAAGATAAGCACAGTTTTGAATGTGTGGGAGAATTCATTTACTTAAGACATTGATGTGATATTGAAGAATTAAGATAAGCGCAGTTGTGAATGTGCGGAAAAATTCATTTACCTAAGACATTGATGTGATATTGAAGAATTAAGATAAGCGCAGTTGTGAATGTGCGGAAAAATTCATTTACCTAAGACATTGATGTGATATTGAAGAATTAAGATAAGCACAGTTGTGAATGTGCGTAAGAATTCATTTACTTAAGACATTGATGTGATATTGAAGAATTAAGATAAGCACAGTTGTGAGGGTGGGAGAATTCATTTACCAGCAAAGTTATCATAGTAGCTCAAGACAAGACATGCTCAAGTTATCCGGACAAGTCAAATATATGCAAACAAGTTCACAACTAAAGAATCCAAGTAACTTCAGCCCGTCATGTCACGAGACTCTCAAATATTGCAAGACAACTGAGCACGTTTAAGACTGATTAAGATTGAAATCGTCAATTAGCGTACGACAAATCCAGGTCAACTAGGGAACATTGTGACATTGTGAGATCCCTGAACTTAAACGTGTCTGGAAAGAGAGCCGTGTAATCACGTGACCGCGTGAGTGTAACCTGCTTCCTGCTCAAGAAATATAAACATTGCGTGTGTACTTTAATTTTCCAAGGATCAAGTGGGAATTACTTATTTAATTATATTTGGGAATTGATTGATTGCCATTTTGAATTAATTGTTGAAATGAAAATTACTGAATTGTTATTTTTTAGTTGAATACAAGCGTTATAAAATAGTATTTAATTGAAATATATTTTTAAGTTAATAAATTGAATTGAAATTTGTCCACAGCAGTTAATATAAACTTTGTTTTCCTTCCAGAGAGACGAATCAAGACCTTTGTATTATAAATTGAAAATATGTTGTTAAATTATATTAAATTATCAATCGTTTCATGCAAATGATGACAGTGTACAAAAGGTAAATGTTAATTGCCTAATTATAAAAATATGGAACAAATTCTTGCACATATAGAATCAACAGTTAGATATAAGCAGACGATAGAAAATTTGTTTACAACTGAGTCAATCGATCGAAGTGAGATATTATATTAGTGCTAAAGATAACATAGTAAAACATGACAAAAACCTTAGATCCTGGCAATGAAGCGATGAGACTAGCAACTGAAACGGTAGGTGAGTTGAGTGTTGCAATCATCATCATCGAGTGCCGTCTCCGCAGTGAAGGTTGGTTACCATGGAGCGGCATTCTGCTGCCTCTTGCTTTCATGGTGCAGGTTGTCATAGGCTGATTTGTCCATCTTGTGATGTTTCTCGTCCATGTTAGTCTTGGTCTACCTCTGCCTCTTTTACCTTGTATTTTCCCCACCAGGATTAATTTTAGTCGGCTCTTGTGTCTTTTAACATGGCCCAAAAATCGCATTCGTCTTGTTTCAATTGTGCTTAGTAGTTCTCTTTTCATTTTAGTTGTTTTTAGACTTCATCGTTTGCTTTCTTTTCCTTCCATCCAATTCTACCTATTCTTCTATATATATTTTTTTTCCTCATTTCAAAGGCTTCAATTCTCTGTTCTGTTTTCTTGTCTAATGTCCATGTTTCTGCACCATATAGGAATATTGAGGAGATGTAACATTTTGCTATTCTTAGTTTTAGACCTGGTGTTATTTGTTTTGATGTTAGTATGTTCTTCATGACACTAAAATTACTTTTTGCCATTCCTATTCTTTTGTTTATTTCAGTTGTACATTTTCCATCACTGGTTATAGTATGCCCAAGGTAGTTGTAGTTCTGAACTGTCTCCAGGCCTCATCATTGAGTGCCGTCTCCGCATCGAAGGTTGGCTACCATGGAGCGCCATTCCACTCTGTCTCTTGCTTTGATGGTGCAGATTGTCTTAGGCTGACTTGTCCATCTTTTGATGTTACTCGACCATGTTAGCCTTGGTTTGCCTCTGCCTCTTTTACCTTGTACTTTCCCTTCTAATATTACTTTTATTAGACTGTTGTGTCTTTTAACATGACCAAAATATTTCATTTGTCTTGCTCTAATTGTGTTTAGTAGTTCTTTTTTTCAATTTTAGTTGCTTTAAAACTTCCTTGTTTGTTTTCTTTTCTTTCCATCCAGTTCTACCTATTCTTCTATAAATCCACATTTCAAAGGCTTCAATTTTCTGTTCTGTTTTCTGGTCTAATGTCCATGTTTCTGCACCATACAGGAATATTGAAAAGATGTAACATTTTGCTATTCTTAGTTTTAAGTAAAAGTAAAGTACCCCCCGTCACGCCAAGTGGCGTATAGGGAAATATGGTGTTAGTGACCCTATATTTTACAGACCTTCAGCACATGATTTTTTGGGGTAATGTGGTCGGTATTACGCCCGTGCTGCTTTTACTTTCCCAGAAAAAATCCGGTACCCATTTAAAGGCTGGGTGAACCCGGAGCCGTCGGTTGGGATCGAACCCTACCCCTTGTCCGTAGTAGTCCAGTTCACTAACCACTGAGCTATCGCGGCTCCTACTAATTTTTAGGGAATTAGTAAAACCCAGGTGTCCTCGCCAGGATTACGAACCCCGGCTGTTGCCGTGGTAAGCCAACCGATTCTTAGTTTTAGCCCTGGTGTTATTTGTTTTGATGTTAGTATATTTTTCATGGCATTGAAATTACTTTTTGCCATACCTATTCTTTTATTTATTTCAGTTGTACATTTTTCATCACTGGTTATAGTCTGTCCCAGGTAGTTGTAGTTCTGATCTGTCTCTAGATGTATTTCTTCAACTTTGATATTTAATTGTAGGTCTTGAGAATTTCCTTTGTTTGTGATCATAGTTTTAGTCTTTTTTGATATTCATATCTAGTCCATATATTTTGCTTGTCATGTTTATTACATTAAGTAATTGTTGTAGATCTTTAGGATTTTCCGCTAGTAGTACAGTATCATAAAACATATCTTAGGTTATTGATTATCTTCCCATTAATGTTTAGGCCTGGCATCTCTGTGATGTTTTTAAAGATTTGCTCAGTGTATAAATTGAACAAGCTTAGTGATAGGATGCATCCCTGTCTTACTCCTCTTTCTATATCAATGGGTGTAGGTCTATTCCTTCAATTTTGATATCCGCTTGTGGGTTTTGTGTATTTTCTTTGTTTATGATCATAGGTTATTCATATCTAGTCCATATTTTGTGCTTGTCATGTTTATTTCATTAAGTAATTGTTGTAGATCTTTATGATTTTTTGCTAGTAATTTAGCAATCTATCTATTGACCTTTCGAGCCGTAGCCGGCCCATAGGGCGTAGACAAAGATACACCTATCTGAATTTTTGTTCTAGCAGTTTTCTTTTAAAGATATTTTATCAAATCTCGCCACCTATCTCTGTTCTGTGCAAGCAGCTCTATCTCATTGTGGGAGCCGATTCTTGCTGCTCTTGCCTCTCTCATCAATGTTCTTTTCAGTGTCTCCCTGGGTCTTCCTCTTTTTCTCTTACCTGTTTTCCACATGAGGGCCTGCTTTGCTATTCGGTTATTATCTCTTCTCATCACAAGTCCAACATATGGCCATCGTCTTTTCTTGATTACTGAAGATATTAGTGGTTGATTGGCGATTTCTCTAATTTCCTCGTTTGTTTTGAATACACGCTATACCAAGTATTTTCCTTAGACATCTATTTTCGAATGTGTTTAACTTTGTTTCTATATCTCTTGTTGTTTTCCAGCTTTCACACGCATACGTAAGGGTTGATAGTACATTTGATTTGAATAGCCTAAGTTTTGTGTTTGTGCTGATTAGTTTTGATTTCCACAACTTTTCAAGGCTTCTGAAAGACATTGCTGCTTTAGCCATTCTGATTCTAATTTCTTTACTTGTATCCCCTTCTCGATCAATGTGACTTCCAAGATAGATAAAGTGATTGATCTCTTCTACTGGTTTGTTTTCCATGTATATTTTGTTATCTGTTGGAATTAAACTTTTCATGACTTTAGTCTTTTCATGATTGATCTCAAGCCAAATTTTGCTGGCTATTGATGATAGTTCATTTGTGTTTTCCTGCATCGTTTTTATCTGACTGCTGATGAGGACTATGTCATCAGCAAAGTCGAGGTCATCCAAATGGTCTCGTATCCATTCGATGCCTTTATTACCAGTGCAGCATTTCTTCATTATGAAGTCCATAACAATTCCAAATAACAAGGGCGATAAAATACACTATTGTTTAACCCCAGTTTCTATTGGGAAACAATCGCTCAGTCCTTCCTCTATTCGAACTGCACATGTGTAACCATCATAAATGTCTTTAATAATATTTATGATTTTTTATGGTAAGCCATATTGCTTCAGAATTTTCACAAAGAATCTCTATGAAAACTATCAAATGCTTTTTTTGAAGTAGATGAAGTTAAGTACAAAAGGTTTTTGCTTTTCAATGTGTTCCTCTAATATAAGTCGTAGAGTGAAAATGTGGTCAAGGCAGCTTCTCCCTTTTCTAAACCCAGCCTGTTCTTCACGCATTACTGTATCTACTGAATCCTTTATTCTATTTAGGATGATTTTACAGAATAACTTTGAGGCAACTGACAAAAGTGTCATGCCTCTCCAGTTGCCACAATCTCTAAGATTGCCCTTTTTGGAATCTTAACAATGATTCCTTTTTTCCATTTATGAGGAGTCTTCTCTGTTTTCCAAATGATGTTGAACATTTTTTGGAGATGTATTAGATTATGGTTATCAATTGCCTTGAGGATCTCAGCTGTTAACTTATCCTCTCCAGCAGCCTTGTTATTGGTCATAAGCTTTAAAGTGGTTTCTATTTCACTCAAGGTGAAGTCATCTAAATTTACATCTAATTCTGCTGCTGGTGTTTCAGCCTCAAAATCTATTAAACTGTGGGGTAGTGGACGGTTAAGAATTTCTTTGAAGTGTTCCGCCCAACGGGCTTTTATGTCTGCGCTTGTTGTTAGCATTAACCCAGATTTGTCTAGAATTGGTGTTCCACTGGATGTATAGGTGTTTGTCAGCATCTTTTGTACAGTATAGAGAGTTCTGCTGTCTCCTGTAATTGCAGCTGTCTCTGCTTTCTCTGCCAAATTGTCTATATAAGCTCTTGTATCTCTTCTTGCTGAACTTTTCACTTTGTTGTCTAATTCTTCGTATGTTGCTTTTGCCAGAACCTTTCCAAGATCTGTCTTTACATTAGTCATGGCTCTCTTCGCTTCTCTTCTTTCTTTGATGTATTTCTATGTGGTGTCTGAGATCCAAGCTCGTTTTTCCATTTTCTTCAGTCCAGCACTTGCTTCTGCTGCTGTCATTAGTATTTTGCTCTGTGAGTCCCACATTTCATTGATATCTAAGTCTATTTCACCAAGTGCTGTATAACAATTACTTTTCATCTTTCAGTTTATGACTATCAATTTTATGTGTAATTGACCTCTTCTGTTGGCTTCTAAATTTTAATCTTATTTTCCCAATGCAGCAATAAGCCATCAAAATATAAACAATAGTATTGCCACTTTCAAAGAACAAAAGTGGATTTCCACCTAGAAATGACCCCAGTCAACATCATGAAAGTGTACGGCATCATCCTCCACCAGCACCCTGGAATACGCAAACCCACATGGCGGATTGTAATCGCACTGAGCACCATTACACTCTAACGATACAAACATTAAACAGCGGCCATATTCGGAAGAAGTGTTATAGTAAACACGTACATCATTCCTAAACTAACCAACACGGCCAGAGTTTTTTTTTATCCACCCCTTGACGTCATTAAGGAAATCAACAAACAAATTCGAAAATTCGTCTTCCGGAACACCATTCACAAGATACAACACAAAACACTCATCCAAGACAAACAAGAAATAGGTACTTCACTTCAGGACATCGCTACAAAAGTCAATGCCCTCAGGATCAGTCATGTGGGTCGCATCATCCACCTTCCGGAACGCTATACTTTCGCCAACTACTACATGGGCCTAAGATGATTAAAATACAAAACTATGCAACGACAAACCGCATCACTTCGGGACAATGCCGTCCTTCTACAAGATCTGCGTCCAACCCTTGTAGCAAACGACCGCCTGATGCATCACAAAACACGAGACATCTACAAGATCTGCGTCCAACCCTTGTAGCAAACGACCGCCTGATGCATCACAAAACACGAGACATCTACAAGATCTGCGTCCAACCCTTGTAGCAAACGACCGCCAGATGCATCTCAAAACACGAGACATCTACAAGATCTGCGTCCAACCCTTGTAGCAAACGACCGCCTGATGCATCACAAATCACGAGACATCTACAAGATCTGCGTCCAACCCTTGAAGCAAACGACCGCCAGATGCATCACAAAACACGAGACATCTACAAGATCTGCGTCCAACCCTTGTAGCAAACGACCGCCTGATGCATCACAAAATACGAGACATCTACAAGATCTGCGTCCAACCCTTGTAGCAAACGACCGCCTGATGCATCACAAAACACGAGATATCTACAAGATCTGCGTCCAAACCTTTTAGCAAACGACCGCCTGATGCATCACAAAACACGAGACATCTACAAGATCTGCGTCCAACCCTTGTAGCAAACGACCGCCTGATGCATCACAAAACACGAGACATCTACAAGATCTGCGTCCAACCCTTGTAGCAAACGACCGCCAGATGCATCACAAAACACGAGACATCTACAAGATCTGCGTCCAACCCTTGTAGCAAACGACCGCCTGATGCATCACAAAACACGAGACATCTACAAGATCTGCGTCCAACCCTTGTAGCAAACGACCGCCTGATGCATCACAAAACACGAGATATCTACAAGATCTGCGTCCAAACCTTTTAGCAAACGACCGCCTGATGCATCACAAAACACGAGACATCTACAAGATCTGCGTCCAACCCTTGTAGCAAACGACCGCCAGATGCATCACAAAACACGAGACATCTACAAGATCTGCGCCCAACCCTTGTAGCAAACGACCGCCAGATGCATCACAAAACACGAGACATCTACAAGATCTGCGTCCAACCCTTGTAGCAAACGACCGCCTGATGCATCACAAAACACGAGACATCAAGATCTGCGTCCAACCCTTGTAGCAAATGACCGCCTGATGCATCACAAAACCCGAGACATCTACAAGATCTGCGTCCAACCCTTGTAGCAAACGACCGCCAGATGCATCACAAAACACGAGACATCTACAAGATCTGCGCCCAAACCTTTTAGCAAACGACCGCCTGATGCATCACAAAACCCGAGACATCTACAAGATCTGCGTCCAACCCTTGTAGCAAACGACCGCCAGATGCATCACAAAACACGAGACATCTACAAGATCTGCGCCCAAACCTTTTAGCAAACGACCGCCTGATGCATCACAAAACACGAGACATCTACAAGATCTGCGTCCAACCCTTGTAGCAAACGACCGCCAGATGCATCACAAAACACGAGACATCTACAAGATCTGCGTCCAAACCTTGTAGAAAACGACCGCCTGATGCATCACAAAACACGAGACATCTACAAGATCTGCGTCCAACCCTTGTAGCAAACGACCGCCTGATGCATCACAAAACACGAGACATCTACAAGATCTGCGTCCAACCCTTGTAGCAAACGACCGCCAGATGCATCACAAAACACGAGACATCTACAAGATCTGCGTCCAACCCTTGTAGCAAACGACCGCCAGATGCATCACAAAACACGAGACATCTACAAGATCTGCGTCCAACCCTTGTAGCAAACGGCCGCCTGATGCATCACAAAACACGAGACATCTACAAGCAGTTCGTGAAGCAGCAGGAACCCTCACTCCAAAGTAAAATCAAATGGAGTTACACCTAATTAATACTACAAAACTTAGAACTTCAAAACCACTTTTGAAAACCTGCATCAAGCGGACATCAGCCCAAGAGCCAAGGAGGTCACCTACAGGCTAACGTGACACCAGTACAACCACACGTAGACCGCTGCCAGATGTGCACCGAAAACCCACGAGAAAACCGAAGAATACACCTTCTACAGATGCCCGACAGTAGGACCAACAATAAAAGCATTACAATACACATTAGAAGCTCAAACAATTCAGACAACAGACATGTCAAATCATTCATGATCAACACTATACCTACAACAACAACAAAAGATTTACAATAAATTAATTCTACTGTTAGGCTGCTATAGATACTTGAGTGGACTAGTCGTATTGGGGGAAATATGAGAATAGGCGTTTTAATTCTCCAACTTTCTTGTACATTTACAAAAATAGGAAATATTTATTATAAAGTAGTGTATTTTATAAAAGTAATTGTTCTCCCATTGTTAGATTATTTTACATTGTAATTTTAAGCAATGCATGAAATTTAACCTTATGTGTGTATTCCATCTGTAATGGAAAATTCTGAAGCAATATGGCTTACCATCAAAGAGTAATGAAGAGGTTATGAGAGAGGTCAAATCAAAAAGAGAGCTAATTTCCAATATTAGGAAGAGACAATCATTTTTTGGCCATGTAATGAGAAGAGAACAACTTGAATATATTGTAACAACTGGAAACATTGAGGGACGAAGAGATAGAGGGAAGCAAAGAGAAAAAATAACAGACAGCTTAAGAGAATGGCTTGGCAGAAGGTCAACAACAGACATAATAAATAGCTGCCGAGATCGAAAGTTGTGGAGAAGCATGATCACCTACGCCACTAAGCCCGGTACTTGATATATGTATTCCTTCAATATTTCATTTACTCCGTAAGTATTGGATATATATATATATATATATATATATATATATATATATATATATATATATATATATATATATATATATAGGCTTTAGTATTATATTTTAACGGAATGAAAATCAATGTCCATTGTAGCTTATGAGTAATTTAATATCACTAACAATAGATAATACTAGATTAGAAAATGTTAGGTGACTAATATTAGAGAAAATAAAGGCAGTGCCCACGGAGTCCACGATGATGCAAGAGTTTATAGAAAATCACACTAGGGATCACATACGACTCTAGCGCAGATCACGGGCATGTTTTTTTTCAAGGTCTTCTGTCGCTGCTTCCTTGTATTGCAGAAGGAAAAGAACAAATCACTGAGTGGGAACAAAAAATATAGATATTTACCTAGATGCAGATAAGAAAGCAGAGAAGGTACCTCATAAGTAGAAAAAAAAAAGAATCATTAAGTTTCCAAAAAAGGGCAATCTCAGATTGTAACAACAGGAGAGGCGTGACACTTTTGTCAGTTGCCTCAAAGTTATTCTGCAAAATCAATATGAATAGAATAAAGCATTCGATAGATACAGTAATACTTGAGGAACAGACTGGGTTTAGAAAAGAAAGAAGCTGCCTTGACCACATTTGTACTCTACGACTTATATTGGAGGAACACACTGAAAAGCAAAAACCTTTTGTACTTAACTTCATCGACATAAAAAAAAAAAAATAATAGACAGTATTCATAAAGATTCTATGTGGAAAATTCTGAAGCAATATGGCTTACCATCAAAAATGATAAATATTATTAAAGACATTTATGATGGCTACACATGTGCAGTTCGAACAGAGGAAGGACTGAGCGAATGTTTCCAAATAGAAACTGAAGTTAAACAAAGATGTATTTATCGCCCGTATTATTTGGAATTGTTATGGACTTCATAATGAAGAAATGCCGCACTTGTAATAAAGCATCGAATGGATACAAAGTGACCACTGGAGGACCTCGACTTTGCTGATGACATAGTCCTCATCAGCAGTCAGATAAAAGCGATCAATAGCCAACAAAATTTGGCTTGAGATCAATCATGAAAAAACTAAGGTCACGAAAAGCTTATATCCAACAGACGACAAAATATACATGGAAAACAAACCGGTGGAAGAGATCAATCACTTTATCTATCTTGGAAGTCACATCGATCTAGAAGGGTATACAAGTAAAAAAAATTATAAGAAAAGCTAAAGCCTGTCTTTCAGAAGCCCTGAAAATTTTGTGGAAATCGAAACTCATCAGCACAAACACAAAACTTAGACTATTCAAATCAAATGTACTATCAACCCTTACGTATGCGTGTGAGAGCTGGAAAACAACAAGAGACATAGAAACAAAGTTGAACGCATTCGAAAATAAATGTCTAAGGAAAATACTTGGTACAGCGTGGAACGAATAAAAAAAAAACAAGGAAATTATAGAAATCGCCAATCAACCATTAATACCTTCAGTAATAAAGAAAAGACGATGGTCATATGTTGGACTTGTGATGAGAAGTAATAATAACCGAATAGCAAAGGAAGCCCCGATGTGGAAAACAACGGGTAAGAGGAAAAGAGGAAGACTCAGAGAGACACTGTGAACATTGATGAGAGAACCAATAGCAGCAGGAATCGGCTCCCTACATGAGATAGAGCTGCTTGCACAGACCAGAGACAAACGGCGAGATTTGATAAAATATCTTTACAAGGATTGAAAACTTCTAGAATAAAACTTTATAAAAATAAGAGTATCTCGATCTACGCCCTATGAACCGGCTACGGCTCGAAAGGTCAATGAATGGACGGACGGATGGATGAATGGGTCGACAGATGGATGGATGGATCGGTCGATGGATGGATGGATCGGTCGATGGATGGATGGATCGGTCGACAGATGGATCGGTCGACAGATGGATCGACAGATGGATGGATGGACGGAAGGATCGACGGACGGACGGATGGACGGACGGATGGACGGATGGATGGAGGAATGGATGGATCGACAGATGGATGGATGGACGGAAGGATCGACGGATGGATGGATCGGTCGACAGATGGATGGATGGATGGATCGGTCGACAGATGGATGGATGGATGGATCGGTCGACAGATGGATGGATGGATGGATCGGTCGACAGATGGATGGATCGGTCGACAGATGGGGTGGGTCGACAGATGGATGGATGGATGGATGGATGGATGGATAGGAATACCGGAAATGAAATCATAACGACCCGCGATATCCTAACAATTCATAACGACCCGCGATAGCCTAACAATTCATCTATTTAAAGACACGACGATAGTTTCGGTACTGCCGCTAATGGATCACGTGCCAGAAGAAGAATCAGGTTAGAGCAGATGTGACTGTATTAGAGAAACCATTTAGCTGAGACATTCTTAGTTATAAGTACTGCACTGAGTTATCATGTGATGAGAATTAAGATAAGCACAGTTGTGAATGTGTGGGAGAATACATTTACCAAATAATTGATGTAATATTGAAGAATTAAGATCAGCACAGTTGTGAATGTGCGGGAGAATTCATTTACCTAAGGCATGGATGTGATATTGAAGAATTAAGATAAGCACAGTTGTGAATGTACAGGGAACATTCATTTGCCTAAGACATTGATGTGATATTGAAGAATTAAGATAAGCACAGTTGTGAATGTGCAGGGAAAATTCATTTACCTAAGACATTGATGTGATATTGAATAAAGATCAGCACAGTTGTGAATGTGCAGGGAACATTCATTTACCTAAGACATTGATGTGATATTGAAGAATTAAGATAAGCACAGTTGTGAATGTGCAGGGAACATTCATTTACCTAAGACATGGATGTGATATTGAAGAATTAAGATAAGCACAGTTGTGAATATGCAGGGAACATTTATTTACGTAAGACATTGATGTGATATTGAAGAATTAAGATAAGCACAGTTGTGAATGTACAGGGAACATTCATTTGCCTAAGACATGGATGTGATATTGAAGAATTAAGATCAGCACAGTTGTGAATGTGCAGGGAACATTCATTTACCTAAGACATGGATGTGATATTGAAGAATTAAGATAAGCACAGTTGTGAATATGCAGGGAACATTCATTTACCTAAGACATGGATGTAATATTGAAGAATTAAGATAAACACAGTTGTGAATGTGCAGGGAACATTAATTTGCCTAAGACATTGATGTGATATTGAATATGACCACTGTGTCAAGATCGAGAGACTAATGTAATAAACTGTTTTGAAACTTAAGTGCAGTTGTCTGTCATTGTAACTACAACTGTTGCGATGTTCCATGTGACGCTGTATAGAACTACTAAATTCCATTAAGGCACGTGATAACAGTTGTTGAGATCTGGTGAGGTTATTGTGCTCAATCATAGATATTGAATCACACTAGCACATACTTCACTTTGTTGCTGTGAAAACCAGGTGTGATAGATTAATCCATAAAAGTACTGGGTGAATATTAAGAAGTTGTTAAGGAACTAATGAACTATTATTATTTTTCCAAGTATAATGAATCAGTAAAATACTCCTTAGACATTTTGGATGTGAAATAAATCAAGCTATATGATGAAGCATTTCTTTTTTAAAGAAAAAAAATCCCAAGAATCCAGCTGTCAAGAATAGATAAACAAGGTTACAAAGTATAACAAGAAAATACGTATTATATTAACAGTATAAATGTTGATATTAGATGTAACTTACGAAGTAAATTAAATAGCAAGAAATGACAGGTTTAGTGCAAGGAATTAGCAAGTCATATATATATATACTCAAGTTAGTATTAAATATGCAAGTCGGACAAATGATCAAGAACTTGAAATAGCAAAATTATAGAAGCTCAAGACAAGACATGCTCAAGTTATCGAGACAATTCAAATTTACGCAAACAAGTTCACAACTAAAGAATTCAAGTAACTTCAGCCCGTCATGTCACGAGACTCTCAAATATTGCAAGAGAACAGTGCACGTTTAAGACTGATTAAGATTGAAATCGTCAATTAGCGTACGACAAATCCAGGTCAACTAGGGAACATTGTGAGATCGCCGAACTTAAAACGTGTCTGGAGAGATAGCCGTGTAATCACGTGACCGCGTGAGAGTAACCTGCTTCTTGCTCAAGAAATATAAACATGGCGTGTGTACTTTAATTTTCCAAGGATCAGGTGTGAATTACTTAACTTATTTAATTAAAGTTTAGACTGTTAGTTTAACTATGTTTAGACTGGCTCTGCATTTAAATAATATATGTAAACAAACATTTCAAATATAAAAGTAATACTTCAGAAATTGATTATAAAGAACAGGGCACCAATAATTCTAATAAGAGCAGATGTCACAATTATTCACAGCGGCCAGCGATCACACATCTCGCTCGGCCAGTCACACACCATATCACAGAATTCACTTCTCTACTAGATACTCTCGCATGTGTGCGTCTGCCTACTCAGGCTTACTTTACATAATGCTTCAGAAATAGATTATAAAGAACAAGACACCATTAATTCTAATAAGAGCATATGTCATCAAACAGGTCTGATGATTTACCAACGCTGGCGAGGAGTAATTTACCTGTGCCTACGTCATACAGGGGTACATTCTCGTATTTTCACACTCCATATGAAATGTAGGGAACAGAAGTTAAGGGGATAACCATTCATGTCATTTGTGTAAATGGAAGGGCTGCTGTCCCCAGGATCCCCACCTCACTAAGACTGATGCCCTAGGCTAGGGCTGCCTAGCTAGTGGAAACTAGCCCAGATTCAACAGCACACAGACGTGCCGATTGCAATCTCGGCACTAAGAACATCGGGTGTTACCCTAGTCCGACCACGCATCTTCCACCCCCCCAATTTTCTGTTCAAACTTTGACATAATGGGAGGTAGCAAAGCAGTACCCAAAGACTACTGTGTCACGTAGCCGACGTGACACAGTCTGTGTTGCTAGAGCAGGCAACACGGCTTTGCACCTAGGACAAGGTTTATAAGCCTTGCGTCTTAGCCAAAGAGAAAATTGGGCAGTTGGTTTATAAATATTCACTAGAATTTCATAAACCCGGCCACTGAAAACTACATACAAAATAGTTAATTATATAAATCTCTTGCTATTGTAATTTTTTAAGAGTACCACAATTTTGCATATCTTTTGAAGAAAAATATTTTCTTTAAAATGTTTGTTTAAATATACAAAAACATATTAGGCAATGTGTCTTACAATGCACTAAAATTAAATCTTATCAATAAAAGTGTATATGCTTTTAATTTATGATGCAACTAAAAATATTACTTTTATATGAATTTTTCAAAGTATTATTGTCCTTGCTTATTAAGGGAAGCCACTGCCAAAGTGTAAAGTACAAGTTATTGTTCCTAGGGGTAATTCCTTTTAAATTTTAGACAGTTAATAATATTCTCTAAAGCATTAATCATTAGACATGTTCAACAATGCATACAGATTAAAATTAATACGATAAATAAAAGTGCTTCTAAGTTTTGTGCAAATTATGTGAAATTAATTTATTTTTAAATGGTAGCAATTTAAAATTATCAACTATGCATACAATTCACAATTAGTACTCAACAAAAATTCTCAAAATGGCGTTATAATTAAACACTATATTAATCATTAAACATGTTTAGTAATGCATATAGACTAAAATTAATGCGATAAATAAATGTGCTTATATGTTTTGTGCAAATTATATTAAATTTAATTTGTTTATAAATGGTAGGATTTTAAAATTATCCAGTATGCATACAATTCAATTAAAACTCCGCGATTGATTTCAAGATGGCACTATATATTGTAATTAAACAAGTTATTTTATTTTCGTCTTATCCCCACAAAATGCAAGGTAGATGGTCAAAATCAAATATTTTCAGAATTATAGAGGTCATATCATTTCAGGTTCTCTAACAAAATAACTTAGAAAATCCTCAAGTACAGATTACGATATGCCATATTAACAACAGTTCGAGTTACTTCGACTTAAATTTTAAGCTGAAAATGAAAAATAATAAAAAAACAATTAAGCTTGCTGCAGGTGAAAATTATATATTAATACGATTACAGTGTCCTTCTAGTATTACAAATAATAATAATTACTCTAAGTTGCTAAATTGTTATTATAAGTTAATGAAATGAAATTAGTAATATAATAGCTCTCTCACTGACACATTTTATTTCGCAGTCAAGTTAAAAGATAAATTCTAGTTAAAATGTATTAGAAGTTGTACCTTAAAGACATACTAAATTATAGTTAGAATGTAAATAAAAGAGAAACCTTTCTTTGAAAAAAAAAAGATATAATAATTTTAGTACAAAACATTAAATCTAACTGTTCCTTTGTTTGTTGAATAAAAACAGACAGTACTTTAATTTAGTTATTAATTCTAATCTTTGTGTTCTTTTTGTTTTACAGTTTCTCACAACCATATTTGGTTGGACAATCTTCAGTGGATTGATTTAGGACAACAATATTAAAAATAAAATAAAAATCAAGGTAAGTCTTCCATCTTTAGTTTACTACTGTGAGATGGAGAAACTACATCAGGATATAATCACCATCATAATCAAGTAGGTGACCATGTCTCTCCACAACGTTTGATCTCGACAGTTATTTATTATTTCTGTTTACTTTCTGCCAAGCCTTTCTCTTAAGCTGTCTGGTATCTTTTCTCTTTGCTTTCCTCTATCACTTTGTCTCTCAATTTTACCTGTTGTTACAATATATTCCAGCAGTTCACCTCTCTTTACATGGCCAAAATTTATTGTTTTTTCCTAACTTTGGAAATTGGAATAGGTCTCTATTTGCGTTGGCCTCTTTCAGAACGTTTTCATTACCCTTCTTAGCTGTCCATAATATTCTCAATATTCTCCGTAAAACCACATTTTTACAGACTAATGATTTTTTGTCTGTTGTCCTATAGTATATGATTCACATCCATATGTTAAGACTGGCTATACATAACATTTAAGAACTTTTTTTTCTATTATCAAAAATGGATTGCATAGTATCTTCCTCATTTTTTGGAAAGCTGCTTTTGCCTGAGCTATTCTGCATCTCATCACTGTTGTATATCTACCATCTGAGGTGGAAATTATTCCCAGATATTTAAATTAATTTGCCTGTTTTAACATCTTTCCACTTGTCTTTATTATGCATTGCAGTGATGTATTTATCTTTGTTGTTTCCATTACTACTGTTTTTTTTCGCTATTAGGGTTGGGTACTTTATTTTAGCTTTCCTTCATTATAGTGTCAAACAATTTGTGTAACTCATTTTCACTCTTAGTGATTAAGACTGTATCATCAGCATACCTTAGATTATGTATATTATGACCTCCAATTGTTCCAGGTATGCCCCTTATGGATCTTAAAATAATCTCACTATAAATATTAAACAAATCTAGTGACAGCACAAAACCTTGCCCAACACCCTGTTTTATTTTTTGGACATTCCCAGTTGATTTCTTGTTCTTATGGCCGCTGTTTTTTGCCAGTACATGTTCTATGTTATTCTTAGATCCAGAAAGATAGGAAATTAATTACTTAGAATATCCTCAAGTTCTGATTACGATGAGACATATTAACAATGATGTCACAGTTCGAGTTACTTCAACTTCAATTTTAAACTGAAAATGAAAAATAAAAAAAAGAAGTAAGCTTGCTGCAGTTAAATGTTAATCGTTAAATGTGCTTATATGGTTTGTGCAAATTATAGGAAATTAATTTGCTTTTAAATGATAGCAATTTAAAATAATCCAGTATGCATAAAATTCAACAAGAATTCCGCTATTGTTATTAAAATGGATCCTATGTAAACAATATATTTTATTTTCATCTTATTCTCACAAAATGCAGAGTGGATAGTCAAGTCAAATAATATTTTCATGAACATGGAGACCATATTATTTCAGGTTCTCTAACAGAATAACTTTGAATTTTATAAATATTGCCACAGTTTAAGCTACTTCAATCTTTATATTGAACATGAATTAATATTCATTCATTATTATTCATTGTCTATTTGTCATGAAGGACGAAGAGATAGAGGGAATCACAGAGAAAAGATACCAGACAACTTAAGAGAATGGCTTGGCTGAAGGTCAACAACAGAAATGATAGCTGTCTGGATCAAAAATTGTGGAGAGACATGATCACCTACGCCAGCAGGCCTGGTACTTGATGATGATTTGTCATGATTCTAACTGCAAAAAGAACTAGATTTGCCACAGGTAAAAATTATATATATATATATATATATATATATATATATATATATATTAATAAGATTATAATGTCATTCCAATATTACAAATAGTAATAAGAATTACCTTAAGCTACCAATTATGTTTAAATTAAATAAATTCAATGAAGTAAGTAATATTAATAGCTCTCTCACACATACATTATTTTTGCAGTCACAATTAATACAGTTCTGGATACAAATGGACTAGAAGCTATATCTCATAGACATTCTTATTAGGTTATAGTTAGAGTATAAATAAAAGAGAAACTTTTCTTCAAAAATTAAGATAATTATTTTAGTATAAGACAATAAAACAAACAACTCTCTTTGTTTGTTGGATTAAAAACAGACAGTATTAAATTACTTAAATTAATTCTCTAATTAAATTTTCTAATTTAATACTCTAATTAAATTACTAATTCTAAACTTTTTTTTCTCAGTCATTTTTGGTTTGAAAATCACACAGTGGATTGACAGCATTATTAAAAATAAAATAAAAATGAACAAAAGTGTTCCATGTGGAGTTTACTGAGAGCTGGAGATACTAAAACAGGATATAAACAAACTGTTAAATTTAAGTTTTAAACTTTACCCTATATGTGTGAAATTAACAATCTATCATCTATTACATTAAATTGACAGTTTTAAAGATGAAAGAGTTCAAATACTTGGGAATGACCACCACTTTAGTTGGTAGATTTACAGCGGTGGTGAGAAGCAAATAAGTGGAAGCTAAGGATAAATATGAAAGAGAAAAATATATAATTATGCTAATGTGAAGAGAAAAAAGAGGTCTACAGATAATTTATGGAAATTGTTCAGTAGGTATTTAAAAAAAAAAAAGTATCCCGAAATTGCAAAAAAATATAAACACCAGCTTTGTTGTAGAGCGGCATAGTACTTTTAAAAATTTCTCTTCTGTAATGATTTCACTCATCATTAATGCTTTTTTAATTTCTAGAAATCATATAAGGGAATTCAAAATTGGTTAATGAGATGTAAAAGCTACCATGATTTCTCACAACTTTATCCTATATTTCACTTTAAAGAGTGTCAGAAGTGATTCTATTCATTGTGTTATTTTACACATTAATTTATTACAAATATTAATATGCATGTGTGTATATCTGTCTGTCTGTC
Source organism: Megaustenia siamemsis (assembly GCA_032433765.1). Taxonomy (NCBI): domain Eukaryota; kingdom Metazoa; phylum Mollusca; class Gastropoda; order Stylommatophora; family Ariophantidae; genus Megaustenia; species Megaustenia siamemsis. Next base: position 18,563,973 of record JAVIAB010000156.1, on the reverse strand, counting down.
TATCTCTGTGTCTCTGATAGTATTTCCAGCAAACTTTGTGTAATGTTGCTGTTACTGTCTTGCAGGTTTTGCCCACTTCTTGGCCAGGCACGATCCATTTAGCCTCAGACCAAGTCTTTCAGGTTATATTAGACCGTGATTGCCATCCAAAATTAAAAGTGTAAGTCACTTTTGCTTCATAAATTGAACATATCTGTAATTGTTGTTGTCTTGTGAGATTACCAGCTGATTGTTGCCAGTACATTTTCTAATTATTCTTTGATCTTTGCTTTTAACGTTTATGCCATATAAAATTTTTATTATTTCTTGTGCTTTACTTTATCAAATGCTTTGGTATAATCTATGAAACATATATATATATATATATATATATATATATATATATATATATAGATCTTTTATATAGTATTTAAAAGTATTATTTTATTTGGCTATTATATGAAGTCAGTGCAAATTAATTTTTTTCTTTAAGTTATTATTCATAGAGGTAATTGCTTTAACCTTTTAGACAGTTCATAATATTCTGTAAAATATTAATCATTGTACATGTTTAGCAATGCACATAAATTGAAATTATGCAGTAAATAATTGTGCTTTTAAATGTTTATGCAAATTATAGGTAATTAATTTGTTTTTAAATTGTAGCAGTTTATAGTTATACAGTATTCATAAAATTAAAAAAGAACTCAACTATTTTCAAGATGGCTTCCTATGTAAACGAGATATTTTATTTTCATTTTATCCCTACAAAATGAAAGGCGGGTGGTCAAAATCAAATCATATTTTCAGGAAAACTGGGCACTATCACATTTCAGATTCTCTAACAAAATAACTTAAAATAGCCTCAAGTAATGATTAAAATGAGTTCTAAAAATATTTCCACAGTTCAAGGTACATCAATCTTTATATTGAAAATGGATAATTTTCATTCATTATTATTCATTGTCTTAGTTTCTAATTAAATAACAATAAAGTTTGCCACAGGTAAAAATTATATATAAATACGATTATGTCATTCTAATATTACACATAATAATAATTGCCTTAAGTTACTAATCTTTGATGTCAACATTTATGCCTTTTAAAAATTTGCTTATTTCTTGGTGTATTACTTGATCAAATGCTTTGGTATAGTCTATGAAACAGATCTGTTTTCACATCTGTGGCTCTTTCTATTAAAGATTTTATGATGTATATGTCATTGTTCATACCTTTACCTCCAGCAAAATCACTTTTCATCACTAATTTTTAGACTGACTTTGTTTTGCACTCTTTGCATGATGATTCCTAATAATATCTTGGACATGTGACTCATAAGCTTATTGTGGGATGATCATCACATTCAATGGCACCAGATTTCTTTTCGTAAAAAAAAGTAGTGACGTATAGGGAATATGGTGTTAGTGACATATGGTGTTAGTGACCATAAATTTTACAGACCCTTGACATATGATTTTTGGGTAATGTGGTCAATATTATGCCCGCGCCGCTTAAATTCCCAGAAAAAAATCAGTTACCCATTAAAGGCTGGGTGAATCAGAAGCCGTCGGTTGGGATCGAACCTTACCTCTTGTCATTTGTAGTCCAATTATGTCATTCATTAAGTGCTGTCTCCGCATCCAAAGTTGGCTACCATGGAGCACCTTTCTGCTCTGTCTCTTGTTTTGATGTTGTAGGGATTGAACCCTACCTCTTGTCATTTGTAGTCCAGTTCACTAACCACTGAGCTATTGCGGCTCCCCATTTCTTTGGTAAGGCTATGAATATTGATCTTAATAGGCCATCTCATATATTTCACCTGTTATAGATTTGCATTTACATGGAACATAAACAAATAAATATTCAGTTAAAAAATAATATTCTATACAATAAATAAATATTCAGTAAATATTCAAATATTCAGTTTAACTGTTTAAAACTTGTTTTCTTTGCAATTTTAATTATTCTCTTTGTCATGTCATTAAACAATTAAAAAATTCTTCCTTCGACAAGCTTACAAGAACTGAGACTGAGTGATTGCAAAAGTGTAGATGATCTAGGCATGCAAGAGTGGCCAAATTACGTAAGGCTCTACATTACCTCATTGTGGCAATTGTGAAAAAGTAATGGAGGATTTTACATTCTAATGTATCTTTATTTTTAAAAGTTGTGGGGCTTTGGGAAAAGTATGTTAGTACTCATATATTTCTATGACTGTCTTATTTCTAATGCCCTGCAGTGCCATCAGATGGCACACAGGGTTTTCGGTGTACTTTGTCTTATGTCCTTATTCTGGCCGAGCTTCTCATTCTTCGCTAAAATTCTACCTTACTCAACTATGAAAAAAAGTATAAACCCAAGGTAGTATAGCAATTATTGAAAAGACACCGCCTTGAAGAAACCACTAGTCCTGAAATTGATGTGAGTAAGTACCATCATGTACACCAGCTCACCAACAAACCTGCATTTACAAGTTTAACAGCCAAATATTTGTAGTAGAAAATATTGGTCTACATGTAATGTGTATCATGCTTTTTTATCACCGCAAACATTTGTACTCTAATTTTTTTCTTTAAAATGATATATTACATTAACTCTCTCCGTTCGTTTCACCACACTGTGCGCCAATGCGATTCTGGCAACGTACGTTTCGCCGTATAGTGTGCCATGCTCAATTTGATTAGTGGAAACACCATCATACTATATTCTTTTTACATGTCTTATATCATCTGGATATTGGTGAAATCTTATATCTTTTTTCAATTATCTAAACATTCATATATAATATTTTATATGTTAGATAAATATATAGATTGATTCTTAAAACCATGAACAATCTTGTCTCTGAAATCTCTTCTATTGCATCAATAAAAAGCTAGCGTACGGAAAGAGTTAACCAAAAAAGTACAGTATAGACATATTTTTTTTCTGCATTCACAGCTTTCACCTGAGGCAAAGTCCCTATAGCCAAGGAACTGAATTTTGCATGTTAATTCATTTTACACTGGCAGCCATGTGCACAGGGGCCCCTCGCCACCCAGGCACCTCCATATTCAGAGGTACTCATATTTTTTCTATTGATGTGTAATTGACGTGTCAAGCCGGGCCTCACTGTTGAGACCAGGGGTGGTTGCCACAAAAAGAAATCACAAATAAAAATCCCAACTTGTACAGTCAGATTTGAACTAACAACCTCTTTGTGTCAAAAATGCCATTACTTGAGATTGAAAACTTCCTCTTCAAGCAAATTCCACACAGAATTATGAATTGCTTTAGGCTCAAAACTTTTCACTGTGAGAATTTCAATCACAGCTTATAGTTTCCGACATGTTTTTAGTGCATCCACCATTTTGGTAACTAATTCAAGGAAGCAATTGACACCAGACTTTGGAAACTTTTTTTTGGAAGAGCAAAAAAAAAAAAAAAAACAAAAAAAAAATCTTGCTTTACATTGGAAACAATACATTTTATAAAAATGTTGCAGTGCTGATAGACTTTTACAGCTTATCAGTTTAAAATTGTTTCTTTAGAGAGCTAAGTATAACTTTTATTTGACATTTTCATTTATGTCATTCATTAAGTGCTGTCTCCACATCCAAAGTTGGCTACCATGGAGCATCTTTCTGCTGTCTCATGCTTTGATGATGAAGATTATCATAGGCTGATGTGACCATCTTTTGATGTTACTTGTCCATATTTATCTTGGTCTACCTCTCCCTCTTTCACCTTGCATTTTCCCTTCCAAGATTACTTTTAGTAAACCATAGTGTCTTTTAACATGCCTCAAAAATCTCATTTTATCTTGTTTGAATTGTGTTTAGTAGTTCTCTTTTAATTTTTAGTTGTTTTAAGAATTCATCGTTTGTTTGTCAATCCAAATCATTGGACAGTTATCACCACTATTATCCAACAAGGAAATAAGGCTAGAGGTCTTGTCTATAAGCACTATACAATACAGTCTTCATCCCAACGTTGTGCTACCCATGCGAGACCTGGACCCTAGATGCAAGAACAATAAGAAAAATAACCTCTACTGAGATGAAATGTGTCAGACAAATGACAGGAAACAGTCTGAAAGATAAGATCAGAAATGAAGAACTAAGGAGAAAGCTAGGAATAGCTCCCGCCATAGAATAAATAAACAACAGATAAAATTTTTTAGCTGCATGACAAAGCAGAAAAAATTTAAACACAACACAACGAGTCTTCAACAAATGTGAGAATACCAGACCCAATGGTCGACCACAAAAAAAGATGGATGGATGGAATATTAGAAGCACTAGGAAACATAACAGCAGCCCAGGCGAAGAGAAGAGCAAAAGACCGCAAATTATATTTCCCCTCGATGCTGAAAAGCAAATGAGGAAGGAAAGAGGAAGAAGAATCGTTTGTTTTCTTTTCTTTCTTTTCAATTCTTCCTATTCTTCTATAAATCCACATCTGAAAAGCTTAAATTTTCTGTTCTGTTTTCTTGTCTAATGTCCATCTTTCAGCACCATACATGAATGTTGAGAAGATATAAAAAGTAAAAGTAAAGTACCCCCGTCACGCCAAGTGGCGTGAGGGTAATATGGTGTTAGTGACCCTATATTTTACAGACCTTCAGCACATGATTTTTGGGGTAATGTGGTCAGTATTACGCCCGTGCTGCTTTACTTTCCCAGAAAAAAATCCGGTACCCATTTAAGGCTGGGTGTACCCGGAAGCCGTCGGTTGGGATCGAACCCTACCCCTTGTCCGTGGTAGTCCAGTTCACTAACCACTGAGCTATCGTGGCTCCCTTTGAGAAGATATAACATTTTGCTATTCTTTGTTTTAGCCCTGCTTTATTTGTTTTGATGTTAGTATATTTCTTATGACATTAAAATTACTTTTTGACATTTTCTTTTTTTTTTTCCTCCAGTTTTATATTTTCCATCACTGGTTATAGTATGTTCAAAGTAGTTGTAGCTTTGAACAGTCTTCAGGTGTATTTCTTGAAATTTGATATCCACTTGTAGGTTTTGAGTACCTTCTTTGTTTATGATCATAATTTTAGTCTTTTTGATGCTAATCCATATGTTTGCTTTTCATGTTTATTTCATTTAGTAATTGATGTAGATCTTCAGGATTTTCTGCTAGCAATACAATATCATCAGCATATCTTAAGTTACTGACTATCATTCCGTTATTGTTTATACCTGGCATCTTTGTGATGTTTTTAAAGATTTTCTCATTGATTAGTTTAAACAAGCTTGGTGATAGAATTTGTGTCACTGTTAAAATATTTTCATATTTATATATGGCCTGCTTCAAAAATGTATTTACACATCTACCATTTTATGTGAAAAGGTAGTGCAGCATTGCTTGATTCTAGTCACAACTTTTATAAAAGTCCAGTTGGTCATAAAAAAATATGACCACTAACATCATTATTCCTCCATATATTAAAAGGAATGATGTTTAATTGGTACATGTTTACTAGTGTTATGTTTATGTACAATGTTTAAACATTTAAACAAAAATATTATAATTGTTGACAGATATTTATATGGACTATTTACAAACATTTACATATATAATTGCCCACAAAGGCCTGTTATAAACTTTTTACAAATTTTTTCATGTTTACCAAGGTGTCAAACCAAGGGGTCATTCACATTACTAAGAACTACAACAAGCTATGCTACTTCAACGCTTGGGGCTGTGAGGCTATCTCAGACATTGGCTTAGATTTTCTGCCACAAAACTGCTCAAGACTTTGCTCGTTGGACATAAGAAAATGTGACATAACAGACGATGGACTGTATGTCTTATCTATGCACTGTCCAAATCTACATAAACTTGAGATGAAGTCATGTGATGTAACAACAGACAAAGGAATAGTGATGATTGCTTATAGGTACTCTTCATTTCAGCTGTGTGAACTGATATATTTTTTGACTGCTGGAACATTTTTATAACAGCTGGGATAATGTGCTACAGCTGGTATATTTTATGACAAATTGTATATTTTATGACAGCTGGGATCTTTTGTTACTATCTATCTATCTATTGTCCTTTCGAGCCGAAGATGACACATAGGGCAGAACCACAATCTCAAAAACAGAAACCTTGCATGCCAAAATGGCACATATTACAGACTTTTGTTACTGCTGGGATATTTATGTGACATCTGGGATATTTTGTGATAACTAAGATATTTTGTGACAGCTGGAAGACTTTGTGATAGCTGGGATATTTTGTGACAAATTCTATATTTTGTGACTGCTGGCATATTTTGTTACAGTTGGGATATTTTGTGTGAGCTGATATATATTTTGACTGCTGGAATATTTTTTATTAAAGCTTGGATATTGTCTTCTTCTACCTTTTTAGCTCCCTGTGGAGCATAGGTCTTCAACAAACACTTTCCAAGTCGTTCTGTTTTTTTGCCATTCTTTTAAGATCATTCCATGTCTTCCCCATCATCTTCATCTCTGCTTCTATCTGTCTTCTCCAAGAATTCCTTGGTCTTCCTCTTTGTCTTTTCCCCTGGGGATTCCAAAAAAGGGCCTTTTATGTAATACTCTCAGTTGGCTTCCGTAGTGTGTGTCCTATCCAGCGCCATCATCTTCGCTGTATCTCTTTATCCACTGGTGTTTGAATGGTACATTTCCATAATTCCATGTTAGTGTCCTGCCATTTCCATCCTTTTATCCTGCGTAAGCATCCATTAATGAAAGTCTGTATCTTCGTGATTGTCAATTTTATTGTTCTCCATGTTTCACAGCCATATAATAAGACCGCCTTAACATTTGAGTTGAAAATTTTTATTTTTGTATTTAACCTAATTTCTTTGGATTTCCATATGTTTCCCAGTGCAATGAAAGCTCCTCTTGCTTTTGATATCCTTATTTTGGTATCATTTTCTGTTCCTCCCTCTTTATCTATTTTACTGCCCAGATATATGTAAGATTGTACATCTAATAGAGGCAATTCTCCTAGTTTTATTTGGTTATTGCCAACTGTATTAATTCTAATAATGTTGGTCTTATCTCTATTAATCTTCAGTCCTAGCTGTTGTGATCTCTCATCAAGTATGCTCATTTTATCCTGCATCTGTTGATGGCTGTGTGATAAGCGAGCTATGTCATCAGCAAAGTCTAAATCAAAATTTGTTTGGTCAGTGACCATTGGATTCCATTTCTGTTGTTTTGAGTTATTTTCATAATCCAATCTATGGCTAGTAGAAAGAGAAATGGAGACAGAAGGCATCCCTGCCTTACTCCTGTTCTTATTTCAAATGCTTCTGTAATCTGTCCTTCATGCACCACACTACATTTCGTTCCTTCATACATTGTTTTTATCAGGTTAATAAACTTTATGGGGATTCCGTAACGATTCGGCAACTTCCAAAGCATTCTTCTGTCTAAACTATCAAATGCCTTTTCATAATCTATGAATCCAATATAAAGTGGGGATTTTAGTTCTAAACTTTGTTCAACTATTATACGCAGAGTAGTTATTTGATCAGCACATGATCTGTTCTTCCTAAAACCTGCTTATTCATCTCTCAAATGTTTCTCTATGGCCTGTTTTAGTCTCTCCAGAATGATTCTGCTTAATATTTTTCCTGGCACTGATAGTAGCATAATTCCCCTCTAATTTGTGCACTGCTGTAAACTTCCTTTCTTTGGTAGTTTGATCATATAACCTTCTTTCCAGTCTTTAGGTTTTTCTTCCCTCTCCCAAATTTTATCTAATAGATTATGTAGCATCTTGGTAGAGGTGTTAATGTCTGCTTTGTTGGCTTCCAAAGGAATTTCATCTGGTCCTGTGGCTTTACCATTTTTTAATAGTTTGATGGCTTTCATTATTTCTTCTATGCTTGGTTTTCCACTGTTAACATGTAACTATTCTTCTGCTGGTAGTATATCTGGAGGATTATTTGAGCTGGGTCTGTTCAAAAGTTCTTCAAAGTGCTCTTTCCATCTCTCCATTTGTTCCCTTATATTACTAAGTAGATTTCCTTTCTTATCTTTAATAAAGGCATTGATTTGTTTGTATTTTCCACTTAATTTCTTTGTGCTGTTGTACAATTCTTTCATATTCCCTTTATTTGCTGCTTCTTCTGCCTCTTTAGCTAGTTCATCTATATATTTCCTCTTATCCCTTTTAATGCATCTTCTCACTTCTTTGTTCACCTCTGTGTAAGCTTCCTGTGTTTTGGCATTATTACTTCTCATTTTGCTTTTATTTATGTCTGCTTTTTTGTTCTTTCTTTCTTTAATTTTGTCCAGGGTCTCTGCTGTCATCCATGCCTTATTCTGGCGTTCTCTTTTCCCTAGTGTTTCTTTGCATGTCTCTTTCCATATATCTTTTACCTGTTTCCAATGATCTTCTATATTGATTGTATTTTCTAGTTCTTGGAGGACTTGGTATTTGTTTGATATTGTGCCAAAGCTAAAAGAGAGGTAATTTCCAATATTAGGAAGAAACAATCATCATTTTTTGGCCATGTAATGAGAAGGGAACAACTGAAATATATTGTAACAACTGGAAAAATTGAGGGACGAAGAGATAAGAGGGAAGTAAAGAGAGAAAATACCAGACAGCTTAAGATAATGGCTTGGCGAAAGGTCAACAACAGAAATGATAAATAACTGTGGAGATTGGAAGTTGTGGAGAGACATGATCGCCTACACTAGTAGGCCTGGTACTTGATGATGATGATTGTGCTACAGCTGGTAATTTTTATGATAAATTATATATTTTGTGACAGCTGGGATATTGTTATATTTGAAAGATTTTGTAATAGCTGGGATATTTTGTTACTGCTGGGTCATTTTGTTACTGCTATGACATTTTGTAACAACTGAAATATTTTGAAAAAGATGGAATATTTTGTTATGACTGGGATACTCTGTTGCAGCTGGGATATTTTCTGATAACTGAGATATTTTGGGACAGCTTGGATATTTTATGACAACTGGGATATTTTATGACAACTTTGATATTTTGTAACAGCTGGCATATTTTGTGAGAACTATGATTTTTTGTGACAGCAGTGATATTTTGTGACAGCTGGGATATATTGTTATTGCTGGGATATTTTGTGACATCTGGAATATATTTTATAACTGGGATATTTTGTGATAACAGGGATATTTTGTGATAACTGGGATATTTTGTGATAACTGGGATATTTTGTGATAACTGGGATATTTTGTGATAACTGGGATATTTTGTGATAACTGGGATATTTTGTGATAACTGGGATATTTTGTGATAACTGAGATATTTTGTGATAACTGAGATATTTTGTGACAGGTAGAATATTTTGTGATAGCTGGCATATTATGTGATAGCTGGCATATTATGTGATAGCTGGCATATTATGTGACTAATGAGATATTTTGTTACAGCTGGGATATTTTGTGTGATCTGAGATATATTTTGACTGCTGGAATATATTTTATTACAGCTGGGATATTTTGGTACACCTGGTATATTTTATGACAACTTGTATATTTTTTGACAGTTGGGATATTTTGTTACTGCTGGATCATTTTGTTATTGCTGTGCCATTTTGTGACAATAGAAATATTTTGTAACAGCTGGAATATTTTGTTATGACTGGGATACTCTGTTGCAGCTGGGATATTTTCTGACAACTGAGATATTTTGTTACAGCTGGGATATTTTGTGATAACAGATATTTTGTGACAGCTGGGATATTTTGAGACAACTGGTATATTTTATGACAGTTAGGATATTTTGTGACAGCTGGGATATTTTCTTGGAGCTGTGATATATTGTGACAGCTGTGATTTTTTTTTTTTTTTTTTTTTTTTTTTTTTTTTTTTTGGACAGCTAAGACAAATGAAAAAAATTTAGTAGGTAGCCATTAGAGCTGAAATAGAGAAAAGATGCAAGACTATTTCAGAAATGCTCTATTTTTTAGTCAAAATGAAAAAAAAAAATACAGATATAAAAAATTATGGAGATACATGATCACCTACCCCAGCAAGCATGGTTAAAAAAAAAAATTAAAGAGCTCCTGTCATGCCAAGTGGTGTATAGGGAATATGGTGTTAGTGACCATAAATTTTACAGACCTTCAGCACATGATTTTTGGGGTAATGTGGTCGGTACTGCACCCGTGCCGCTTTACTTCACCAGAAAAAAATCTGGTACCCACTTAAGGCTGGGTGAACCCAGAAGCTGTCGGTTGGGATCAAACTCTACCTCCTTTCCTTTGTAGTCCAGTTCACTAACCACTGAGCTATCGTGGCTACCCAGCAAGCATGGTACTTGGTATTAATAATGATGACAACTTTGCAGTAATAATCAACAACACAAAAATGTTGTGGCCACAAACTATATCTTTCCTCATTGGTTAAATCAAATGAGAGAGGAAAGAAGAACTACCCTGCAACTCTGTGCCTCAGCTCTGTTCTGTTCTGCTTCTCTTCACCTGTATTTTACAGTTTTGATGGTAAAGAGTGTTCTTGACACGGGTCTGTAGTTTGCTTCATTTATAACAAGTAGTATGTTTCTTCTGCCTCTTCTTTTCTTCCTGATTTACTTTTCACATCTAGGTAAGAAATAGTTTACTACAGAGTTTTGCTCTTTGATTTCCTCTTCTGCTTTCACATTTCTTTTTAGTATTCTGTCTATCCAACATATTTGAATGGTATCCTCATGGTTTTTTTGTTTTATAGCATTTGTTAATAACTGTATGGATTGTGTTTGGTTCTTTCTGTCTTGATTCATGGCCCATTGAATTGATTGCTTAATTATATATTCTTATTTGGAGGTGTTCTCAAACCTAGTTCTTAGTTCTTTACTTCTGATTTTGTCTGTCAAGCTTGCTCCCATGATTTATCTCTCTCTCTGCGTTCAGGACTCAATCAGAGTAAGGATTCCAGACTCTCATATGAAGTCAGCTGTCAGGCTAAGTGTGTTAATTCCACAGACAGAACATCACAATTAGAGTCTGTCAGATCCACTCTGACTGAACACCCGTTAATACGTTGCACTGTGTTCTGTGCCAGTGGCCCAGTGCATCCAATTTCAGCCAGCATTTTATTCGGGTTTGCTTTCCCTAGCCTTTGATTGTCCCCAATCTTCCTGCAAGGCAGCAGATGATCTTTTCTGTAGGGGGATTCTGCCCTTAGATGGTAGGCCCTCCCAGGTTTACGAGCACCATCTGCCCGAGTCACTGGAGGTGACTAACACAGACACGGACACACAAAGATGTGAGATGTGACTAACACAGACATACACACATACACACATAAAGATATGAGATGTGACTAACACAGACATGCACACACAAAGATATGAGATGTGACTAATACAGACATGCACACAGCGATACGAGGCATGACTAACACTGACACACAAGATATATGACACATGACTAACATAAACACGCACATAAAGATAAGAGATAAAAGTGATTTATCTGACAAATTTCACTTCTGTGGCATTTAACATATTCTTCTTATTCTACCTTTCAGCTCCCTGTGGAGCATAGGTCTTCAAAAAACACTTTCCAAGACGTTCTGTTTCTTACAATTCTTTTAAGATCATTCCAAGTCTTCCTCAACATCTTCATCTTTGCTTCTATCTGTCTTCTCCAAGAATTCCTTGGTCTTCCTCTTTGTCTTTTTCCCTGGGGATTCCAAAAAAGAGCCTGTTGTGTAATACTCTCAGCTGGCTTTCGCAGTGTGTGTCCTATCCAACACCATTGTCGTCGCTGTATCTCTTTATCCATAGGTATTTGACTGGTACATTTTCATAATTCTATGTTAGTGATTTTGTCCTGCCATTTCCATTCTTTTATTCTGTGTAAGCATCCATTAATGAAAGTCTGTATCTTCATGATTGAAATTTTTGTGTTCTCCATGTTTCACAGTCTTATATTAAGACTAACTTAACAATGGAGTTGAACATTTTTATTTTAGTGTTTAACCTAATTTCTTTGGACTTCCATATGTTTCCCAGTGGAAGAAATGCTCCTCTTGCTTTTGATATCCTTATTTTGGTATCATTTTCTGTTCCTCCCTCTTTATCTATATTACTGCCCAGATATATGTAAGATTGTACGTCTAGTAGAGGTATTTCTCCTAATTTTATTTGGTTATTGCCAACTGCATTAATTCTCATAATTTTGTTCTTATGTCTATTTTCATTCCTATCCGTTGTGATCTCTCAAGTATGCTAATTTTATCTTGCATCTGTTGATGTTTGTGTGATAGGAGAGCTATGTCATCAGTAAGTCAAATTCATCAAGTAGCTTGCTCAGTGACCACTGAATTTTGTGTGTTGTTTTGAGTTATTTTTATAATTCAATCTATGGCCAGTAGGAAGAGAAATGGAGATAGAAGGCATCCCTACCTTACTCCTGTTTTTATTTCAAATGCTTTTGTAAGCTGCCCTTCATGCACCACACTACATTTAATTTCTTCATACATTGTTGTTATCAGATTAATAAATTTACTTCCAAAATATTCCTCTGTCTAAACTCTGAAATGCTTTTTCGTACTCTATGAATCCAATATAAAGTGGGGACTGTAGTTCTAAACTTTGTTCAATTATTATACATAGGGTAGTTATTTGATGAGCACATGATCTGTTTTTCCTAAAACCTGTTTATTCATCTCTCAAATGTTTCTCTATGGCCTGTTTTAGTCTCTCCAGAATGATTCTGCTTAATATCTTTTCTGGCACTGATAGTAGCATAATTCCCCTATAAATTGTGCACTGCTGTAAACTTCCTTTCTTTGGAAGTTTGATCATATAACCTTCTTTCCAGTCTTTGGGTATTTCTTCCCTCTCCCAAATTTTATCTAATAGATTACGTAACATCTTGGTAGAGGTGTTAATATCTGCTTTGATGGCTTCTGAAGGAATTTCACCTGGTCCTGTGGCTTTACCATTTTTTATTAGCTTGATGGCTTTCATTATTTCTTCCTTGCTTGGTTTCCCACAGTTGACGTGTAACTCTTCTTCTGCTGGTAGTATATCTGGAGGATTATTTGAGCTGGGTCTGTTCAAAAGTTCTTCAAAGTGCTCTTTTTATCTCTCCATTAGTTCCCTTATATTACTAAGCAGATTTCCTTTATCTTTAATAAAGGCATTGATCTGTTTGCATTTTCCACTTAATTTCTTTGTACGGTTGTACAGTTCTTTCATATTCCCTTTATTTGCTGCTTCTTCTGCCTCTTTAACTAGTTCATCTATATATTTCCTCTTATCCCTTTTAATGCATCTTCTCACTTCTTTGTTCACATCTGTGTAAGCTTCCTGTGTCTTGGCTTCATTACTTCTCATTTTGCTTTTATTTATACCTTTTTATTTATAATCCCTTTGAAGCCTCTGTTGTCTGATCCTACTTTTGCATTTAGATCTCCCATCAAGATTATAATATCCTTGGCTCGTCTTTTATCCATTTGACATTGCAACTGTTTATAGAATCCATCTTTAACTAAATCATCCTTATCATTGGTTGGTGCGTTGCATTGGATAATGTGTATTTTTACTTTGTTTTTTGTTCTTTTAAATGTTGCTCTCGTTAGTCTTGATCCTACTGCTTCCTTATTCTTTCTTTCTTTAATATTATCAAGGGTCTCTGCTGTCATCAATGCCTTATTCTAGCATTCTCTTTTCCCTCAGCGTTTCTTCACATGTCTCTTTCCATATATCCTTTACCTGTTTCCAATGATCTTCTATATTGAATGTATTTTCTAGTTGTTGGAGGACTTGGTATTTGTTTGATATTGTGACTGCAAATTTGTCTTTAATTCCTTGTTCTTTAAGAAATTATACATTGAAATACTTTCTGCCCTTATTTGTTGTAGTATCTTTTTAGTTTAAGTTTAAGTTTGGCTAGCAGAAGATGATGGTCTGAAGCCACATCTACTCCTCTGTATACTTTTACATTCTCTAAGGATGACTTCAACTTATTGTTAATACATATGTGGGCAATTTGATTCTCCGTTCTATGATCTGATGACACTCATGTAGCTTTATGTATTTTTATGTTGGAATATTGTTCCTCCTAGGCTCATTTGATTAAGAGCACAGAAGTTCACAAATATCTCGCAATTCTCATTTATATCTCCTAGTCCATGTTTTCCCATAATCTCTTTGAAGCCTCTGTTGTCTGATCCTACTTTTGCATTTAGATCTCCCATCAAGATTATAATATCCTTGGCTCGTCTTTTATCCATCTGACATTGCAACTGTTTATAGAATTCTTCTTTAATTAAATCATCCTTATCATTGGTTGGTGCGTTGCATTGGATAATGTGTATTTTTACTTTGTTTTTTGTTGTTTTAAATGTTGCTCTCATAAGTCTTGACCCTACTGCTTCCCATTCTATCAGTGTCTTCTATGCATTCCTTGATAACATTATAACTCCTTGACTATGTTGTGCTCCAGGTTCCCAGTGTCCTGATGATAAAATCATCTCTACTGTATTTAGTTTTATCCTTTCCATTCCTAGCCATCATGTTTCACACATTCCTAGAATATCTATTTTGTAATTTCTAATTTCTGTTGCTACCAGTGCAGCTTTTTCTTGTTCATTTAGGGTACATACATTCCAGGTGCTAATTCTGGAGGATTTCCTGGTAGACAAAAGGTGAGTCAGCAACCCAGACTCCTACGACTTTCTCTGAATTTCATCATACATCACTTAAACAGAGAGCCTTTATCTTACCAGGATGGCAAATTTATTTTTATTCTTTTCTTTGACTTGTCCATATTTGTGAAGTTTTTTAGGCTTATTTTTTTTACAGTACAGGTTAGCCAGTCCCAATCCAACTCTCCTTAGTCACCTCTTTCAAATATGCATGGTAAGGAACAGCGCCACTATTCTTAACTCCCCTTTGTGCCTCACAGCGCACAGGCACATTTAACTTATCCGTTATTCCAAAATCTAGCTTTCAAGTTCTTTTTTTAAATATTTTGTGATTTCTTTCTTTGGCAATAATGATATCATTTTGAAAAAAATTGGCTTGCTTTTCTGCATCATAAGTCCACTCTTCCATTGCTTGGAGATAGGCGACAAATATAAAATATACAATATATTGAATATCACGTGATGATGCAAGAAGAGCTACAGAAAAGTAAATCTATAGAAAGATGAGACAAACTACATTTCAGCAAAAACCTTCATCAGCTGCAAACCAACAGATATTATAAAAACAAACACAAAAAGCAGGTAAGTACAAATCTTAAAATGGATAAAGAGGTCTAATTATAGTGTATAACATAATGTTCTTAATAGCATTTTGTATTTATTTTACACATCTACCACTGCTTGCTTGTTGTCATGTCACATGACAGCAATGGTATTTGAGATCTTCTGCCACTAATTTCATTAATTATTTATTTGCCACTTATCAACTTGTTGAAATCATTTTTCTTATTTGAAATTTCACTGCACCATCTTAGAGGTCATCTTTTTTATTTTATTTTACTGTTTCATCTGATTGCTGTTGGATGCTCTTTTCTTTCTTTGCTGTTTCATCTAACTGCAGTTGGATGCTCTTTTATTTTTTTGCAGGTGGATGCTCTTTTCTGTTAATGCTGATTTATCTGTTTGCTGTTGGATGCTGTTTTATTTTTTTGCTGTTTCCTCAGATGCTTTGGATGCTATGTCAAAATTATTTAATTTCTTGTTTTTAAATGAAACTCAGAATTGGTCTGACATCTACTTTTCTTTTTAATATCTGTGCCATTGCATGTCATACCTTTTTGTTACATTCAGCATTCTTCTGTGATGGTTCATTCTAGTGGTTGTAAATCTTTCTTTTGTAGTCATATTTTCATTAAAAAAAAGACATTTAAATAAAGTAAATTGAATACATTGAAAGAGGATTATCAGTTATAAATCTAATGTAATATTTAATAACATCATCATCATCATCGTGTGCTTTCTCCGCAACGAAGGTTGGCTACCATGGATCGCCATTCTACTCTGTTTCTTGCTTTGATGGTGCAGGCTGTCATAGATTGTGACTTGTCCATCTTTTGATGTTACTCGTCCATGTCAGTCTTGGTCTGCCTCTGCCTCTTTTACCTTGTATTTTTCCTTCCAATATTACTTTTAGTAGGCTGTTGTGTCTTTTAACATGCCCCAAAAATTTCATTTGTCTTGTCTTAATTGTATTTAGTAGTGTTAAAACTTTATCGTTTGTTATCTTTTGTTTCCATCCAATTCTACCTATTCTTCTATAAATCCACATTTCAAAGGCTTCAATTTTCTGTTTTGTTTTCTTGTCTAATGTCCATGTTTCTGCACCATACAGGAATATTGAGAAGATGTAACATTTTACCATTCTTAGTTTCAGCCCTACTGATATTTGTTTTGTTGTTAGTATATTTTTCATGACATTAAAATTACTTTTTGCCATACCTATTCTTTTGTTTATTTCAGTTTTCATTTTCCATCATTGGTTATAGTTTGTCCCAGGTAGTTGTAACTCTGGACTGTCTCCAAATGTATTCCCTCAACTGTGATATTTAATTGTAGGTCTTGAGAATTTTCTTTGTTTATGATCATAGTTTTAGTCTTTTTGATATTCATTTCTAGTCCATATTTTTTGCTTGTTATGTTTATCACATTAAGCAATTGTTGTAGGTCTTTAGGATTTTCTGCTAGTAGAACAGTATCATCAGCATATCTCAGGTTTTTGATTATCTTTCCATTAATGTTTAGGCCTGGTATCTCTGAGATGTTTTTAAAGATTTGCTCAGTGTATAGATTGAACAAGCTTGGTGATAGGATGCATCCTTGTCTTACTCCTCTTTTTATGTCCATGGGTGTAGAGTTCTCCTTGTTATATCTTATTATTGCTGTTTGCTCCCAGTACAAATTACATATTAGTCGTATGTCTGCGTTGTCTAGATTTATATCCTTTAGGCAGTCTATAAGTTGGTTATGGTGTATTCTATCGAAAGCTTTGGTGTAGTCTATAAAGCAGGCATATATTGGTTTGTTTACTTCTGTGTACTTTTCAATCAATGTTCTCATGCATAATATGGCTTAATAACATAGCTGATGAAGAATGATACATCTGGACAACCACTTTCAAAATGTATGGCAGAATGTTCCTAAAACAAAGATCATGCCATCTTCCACATTTAGCCTGCTTCCTTTTGTTTTTGCTATTGCTTTTGTTTTAATATGAAGAGGCATTGAAAATCAACTCCACAGAGATATGTTTGAGGCAAATGAAAGTAAAATATTTAGGGTGATCTTCTATAGTGTTAAAAGAGCACCTCAACCATTTCTCAATATTTCTTTGTTGAAAGTCTTGAGTCTGAAACAACGAGATGCACATTTAAAAATGCAATTTGATATTTAAGTTTGTTATTGTGAACATCTCTTACTTGTAACATATAAATTTATTGTAATAATAATGCAGAATTTGTGTTATTGTCAATATCTCTTTGATTGTATCATATCATTGTATTGTAATAATAATGCAGAATCTGTATGTTATATTTGTTGAAGGATTGAATCAAGGTGTGATGAGGCAGATATAGAAATGAAATATCTATAATGATCTCAAGGGGAACCCCTGATTAGTTAACAATTTTCTAATTTAAAAGTGTCATACATTTGAGAGACTGAGAGAAAGTGAGATACAGGGGAAGAGAGAGATATATAAGCCAGGGGGAGGGGGGGAAGAGATAATTTACAGAGAGATATATAGTTATTGAATTATTTATTTTAAAATTAGAAGATTAGAAAATGAATATATAATCTTTTTTGATATAGACACTATATGTATTTTTATGGTTTTTCTACTTAACTCATTAGTTGCAAGCTGGGATTTGTTTGTCATGTCCAAAAGTGAATAAATGTGGAGAAACAACTTATAGACCACATACCTTCTTGCAGGATCAGCAACTCAAAATGGATCAAATCGTCACTGTATTATTTCTATTGAGTTCTATGGTGATTGGAACTTTGATATAGAAGACCTATTGCATTGTATTACCTTCTAGGACAGACAAGATGTACCCTTTCCAGTAAGAATCTGAAAATAAAAGTTCACTCTAGTCATTTCATCACCAGGATCTAAGAGCCAATAGCTAAGATCAAACATACAATATTTAACTCTGCCCATCACCAGCTTTACTGTACCCACAAGCTGAATTTGTATTGTAGCCTAGTTCTGTGCTTTTTTAACTCATATTTCTCTATTGGTGGTTGATCTACTTTCATTTCCCAGACATCCAAAGCTCAACTGATATCAGATCATCTATACTTCCTCAAAGACCAGATAAATGAACACCTTGTATGGAGCTACAGGGCAACTCAGAAATACCTGCAGATATCATTACATGGCAATGTGCCAAAGGGCATCAGCTCACAGGCTTCTGAATCCATAAAAACATCTCCCATACTTAACCATCAAAACAACACAGGAAAGGGTGTCAGGTTAAAAAAAGAGGCAAATCATGGGTGGGCCGAGCAGATGTCAAACAGATATGTGGGCTTACCAACATCAATGCTGGCAAGGAGTGGATACCAGTGCCTACGTCATTCAAGGAGACATTCTCGTGTATTGTCACACTCGACATGAAATGTAGGGAACCGGACTCAGTCATGGTCAAAATGAAGGTCAATGGTCACATCTTGGATAACACCAATGAGAAAGATGCAGTCATCTATACAGATGGATCTGTAAGACGACATCAAAGGAGTGCATAGGCATTTACAGCATGCTCAGCAGGAAAAATAGTCAAGGAAAACAGTGGGGCATATATTATGACCACGTGTAGCATGGTGATGGCAGTGACCAAGGCATTCATCTGGTTAGAGTCACAAGACTGCATCCACGCCTGTATACTGAGTGATTGAGCATGATAAGAAAAGTGGTGGGATCTGTATGTATGCAATGGGTAGAGTCATTACAGAAGTCAAAAATACGTATGTAAGGTCACCTTTGTCTATGTCCCAGAACATGTGGAAGTACAGGGAAATGAAAGAGTGGACAGATTGGCTAGCTGTGCTATTGTTTATTATGGTCAACCAATGGATCGGGTGAACATTATCAATGCCTTCCAAAACATGGAAAATGACACAGGACTTTGACAACCATGAGTCCACATCACTCCTTTGGATAAAAGAGATGGGTGTTAAGATGGGCACTGCCAGAAAACTTAGTGGGCATATAAGAAGACTAATCAACCAACACAGAACTGGAGTCGTCATTCGCTGGACATTGCGAGACTTGCTGAGGAGGGGATCTAAGCACCTATGGACATGTTTGAAGCGCAATGATGATGACCCGTAATAACTCAATATCCACCAAAACCTTTCCAAAATTTGCTGACATACTGTTTTGCAAGTGGTTACACTTTTAAGGATTGTTTTATTCTATTTATTTGTAAATTACATTTTTACCCACTTGTACAAAATATATCTTTGTTTTTAGAAAAGACAATTTGTTAAATTATTGAATAAATTTGTAACAGCCATTAATGTCATCCTACAACTATACCATTTACAAACTTATAAAAAAAACTACTAGAATTTTTCATGAAAGAATACTCAACATCATAGACAGTTGTTTATCACTGACACTTTAGTTAATTTGCTCATTTGTGTCTTTGCTAGAAGTTAAAATACATTTCTTCTGTTATACATTCAAAATGATGAAGAAGTCATATCTTAAAATATAAATACTTTTACCATTACAAATTTAACATTGCATCCCCCAAAACTCTCAGATTTACCAATTCTTTGATCTTTTTGTTACAAGCATTAACTCCTAAAATATCTTTCACACACAAATATTGACATTAGCTAAACATTTTACATTTTGTATGTAGTCTAACAAATTGAAACCACTCACATAAAATATCTTTTATAAGAATAAGGAGAATGTCCCAGTATCAGGACATCTTCATACATAAATGCTGTTAAATTTCAAAGATTAGAACCAAAATACCACTTTGATATAGCAGCTAGCAGCTGTGCAATTTAAAATATAAAGTACTTTAATACCCAGTGAAGTTGTGCTGTATATTTGATTTTGTTCAATTCATTTTTCATGCCTTGACATGGGCAATCAATGAGGCCCACAATTCTTGTTCATGAACTTTATTGTTGAATAGCTTCCTTCATGCTATTATGATGTCACATTATATATGATTTTATTTATTTGTCATCCTATGCAATTTTTGGCAAGGAATTTTGTAACAGGTTATGAAAACTATTAGACATATTTAATTTTGAAAGTAAACAAAATCCGTGTATTTTTATCAAGTGCAAATATATAATTTAACAAAAGCAATTATTTGTTACTGACATCTGACAACCAGTTAGCACTCTTGTTAGATGTGATGTTCTGTATTGTTACTAATGCTCTAAGAAATAAAGAATCAGTTTCATTAATTTGTATTAACTATTGTTCATTTATTTCTTTACTACACAAAAGCATATATCGGGTGCAAAGTAGGTCTACTTGTTAAAAGGTGAAATTGGCTCTTTTTACACAGAGCCCAGGGTTTGAGATTGGGTTCATACGTAATCAGCTGAATAAAATAGATATGTGACCTGTAGTGAGGGAAGTAATGGCATAAAGAAGATATACAATGTAACCAAGAGAGTGATGCCCCTTTACTCCACTCCTCAATGTTGGTAATGCTTGTAATAATATGATGACAAAGGTATTCCTCTTCTACATCCACCCCTAAAAGAAAGTTAAGTGAGTGTGGTTGTGTTGTGTTCTGGTTTGGAGTAAAATTCTGATATTTCCACTTTCGGCCCAACACTTCAGCGCCTCATTTTTCAGTACTGGATTGTCTTCCCTAGTTGTCCAGATTGGACTGGGTAAAGGCATCAAGATGCATAGAAATTTGAAGTTGTTGTAAAGTTGATTATAATAATGAAAATTTTAAGAAAGGAAAAAGTGGTAATAGCTTTACGTAGGCGAGAAACAAACCAAAAGTGGTATGGTAATAGCTTTACGTAGATGAGAAATAAAACAAAAGTGGTATGGTAATAGCTTTACATAGATGAGAAACAAACCAAAAGTGGTATGGTAATAGCTTTACATAGGTGAGAAACAAACCAAAAGTGGTATGGTAATAGCTTTACGTAGGTGAGAAACAAACCAAAAGTGGTATGGTAATAGCTTTACGTAGGTGAGAAACAAACCAAAAGTGGTATGGTAATAGCTTTACGTAGGTGAGAAATAAAACAAAAGTGGTATGGTAATAGCTTTATGTGTTGAGAAACAAACCAAAAGTAGAACATTTCAGCCAAGAAGGCCTTCAGCTGGAACAATAAAGCTTTTAGTAAAGGCTGGCATAACCTTACACAAAAATACATTTTCTTAAAATAAAAGATTACTTACTGACTTATGCACATGCACCATCAAGAATTGTGAGGAGCTGCAATATTTTTGTCCTTCTGTCTAAGTGTATTGTATTTGACAGTTATTAACTTTTACTGCTGCTAGGTTTTCTGTGACATTGTCTATCTGTATGACTTTTGGTCTTCCTTGAGCCTTGAAACCAGTCTATCAACTCTTGCAGGTACACAGCAAGTTACTGGTTCAGTGGTTTAATGCATGTAATCCAAAATGTGTTTGTGTCTCTATGCATTTAGTGCTAGTTGTGTGTCTCTATGCATTTAGTGCTAGTTGTGTGTCTCTATGCATTTAATGCTAGTTGTGATATCAACAGTTCACCTCAATTTCACCATTTCTTATTCTGTATTTTACAGTAACCAATAATGGTTGTGACATTTCACATGTTGTGATTTTTCTCTCTAATAAGCCTACCTTAAATATAGGACTATGTTTGACATAGTTAAATTAATAGAGTACTTGCAACTAAACTCGTGCTAAGTCAAATGTAAGACATTTATTACAGAGTTTGAAAAGCTAAATTTTTATGGAGGAAAACTTAATATATTTAATACAGTATTTGTAACTTAAACTTTAACCTTTGGAAATGTAAAACAGTTATAGAGTACATCAAACTAAACTTTAATCTTTGGAAATGTAAGACCATTAATGCAGTACTTGAAATTAAACTTTAATCTTTGGAAATATGAGACCATTAATGCAGTACTTGAAACTGAACTTTAATTTTTGAAAATTTATGAGCATAAATATATTACCTCAAACTAAACGTCAGCAAAGATCTGTATGATACTTTCTCTTGTACAGTTCACTCAGAGGCAGGACTTAGTGAATGGTTTCAGATTGATGAAAGGGTTGAAGCAAGAGTGTACTTTTATCTCCCTTGTTTTATGGAACTGCGATCGACTTCATACAGCAGTGATGCTTAACAGGTTCCAAAGGCATTGAATAGTTACTTGAGTCTCATATAGAGGATCTTGACTTTGTAGGCACAATAATTCTTATCAGTAGTTATGTGAAAACAGTGTAAGAAAAAACAAATGTCCTATCATCAATTGGTAGCAGAATATTTGCTGCTGCTTCACTCCCAAGTTCGAGACCTGATCATCTACACTGATGGCTTGGTCACAAGAGATGTTCGGAGTGGTTGGTATTTTGTTGTGTAATCTAATAGAAAGGTGATAGATAAAGATGCAGAAGCCCACAAGACCTTCAGCAAATTTATGGAGATTGTGGCTTGACGGGGGCTATCACTTAGCTGGTTAAGAGACCAACAACATATGTGGTCTTCGTGATTGATTTGACTGACTAAGGATGATTGACAAGAACACACTCCACAGGCAGTGGGTGCACCTACCCCACATGTCTCCTGTTAGCAACCAAGCTTGGATATACTGCGCTGGACACTTGGATGTTCGTGGCAATGAAATAACCGAGAAGTTGGCGGGGTCTGCAATTACGCAAGAAATGTTATAAAATTGACATGTATCACATAATGATGGCTTTAAAAGAACACCTGTCACAGAATGGCTACAAGAAAGCTGAGGATAACCCATGGATCAAAAGAATGGTGGAACACTGCGTCATAAAGGGCGAAAGCATGATGGAACCCAACAAGATCAGTCAATACACGACATGAACCATCAGTGGATGAACATGTCTATGGTTGCTGGAACGGGCGGCGGAACATATATGGGAATGCCCTGACTTCGGTGACGCCAGTTCGTACTAAAGACTAACATAATATGACTTGTAATCAACCACGAAAATTAAATAAATTTAGAAAAAAATGAACCTAAAGGAAATAGCATTTGATGAAATAAATCACTGGATATAAATCAGAAGCTGCATAGATCAAGAAAAAGACAGAAATACATACATTGGAATCGGAAGAGTAAAGGCAGTATGACTTTCGAAAAATGGAAATCCAAATTACTCAGCACAAAAACAAAGCTTAGAATTTTTTAAACAAATGTAGTGTTCACCCATACTTATGTATACGAGAGAAGAAAAAATGAAAGTATTAAGAAATATGAAAGAAAGATAATTCTCAAAATCTCGCATAAGGATAAAACGCCTGGAACAGACAGACTCACTGCGGAGTTCTATAAACATTTTTTCCCCTTCATAGGAACACTCCTGCTGAAGGTTTTTATGGATTCCTTCCACAAAGGACATCTACCTCCGAGGATCAGCGTGTCATACATCTCCTTACTCCTGAAGAACAATATAGAGAAGACACAAGTAACAAACAACAGACCGATATCGCTGCTCAACGTAGACTATAAAATACTTACAAAGTCCCTGACGAATAAGCTAAAGCCGTTAATGTTCTCACTCGTCCCCGAAGACCAGCAATGCAGCATCCAAGTTAAAATAAAAACAACCACTTCATACGATACATCATCACCTACACACATACAAGAAACATACATTTCGTCGATCCTGTCATTGGACCAAGAAAAGGCTTTTGACATGTGCTGCTGCTATAGATCTGGAGGATGCATACAACAGGGTACCATTTGAATATCTCATGCATATGCTTCTCAAACTGGCGGTGAACCCCTTCCTCATTAGATGGATCGCCGCGGCACTGTTTCAGAGGAAGGTGATACTCAGATGCGGAAGTTGGTCTTCCGAGCCAACACCATTTGTCCTGGGCTGCCACAAGGCTCACCATTGTCACCAGTTCTATTTAACGTGTACACAATAACCATCACGGCCTAACAGCTGGATGGGAGGGGAAGAACTATGCCTTTTGCTGATGATATTCTGGTATATCGACAGAGAAGAGACAGACGGGGAATTGCCTCCACAATGCAAGACGAACTCGATCGTATTTCTTGCTGGTGTGGGGTTTCAGGTGCCTTGGTTAATCCTAATAAAGCATCAGTTTCATGGTTCTCCCTTAACAATCATATCGTTAATACGACCACACCGGTAGTACGAATGGGAGCTGATGAGGTGACCAGGGACAAGTTGATGACATACCTCGGAGTTAAGTTTGATCGCAGCCTGTGTTTTCGGGACCACGTCGACCATGTGATAACAAAATCCCGCAAAGGATTAGCCGCCTTGAATGTCATGGCAGCTGCCAACATCGAGCAGAGGCTACTTATTCTTCTGTCCCAGGGATTAGTCCTCGCACCAATCGAGTATGCCCTGGCCATTCTTACTGTCAGTACGACTCAAATTGATAGGCTGGAGAAAATACAAAATGAAGCCATGCGCATTATCCTGGAATGTACGAGGGACACTCCATGTGTAGCAATGAGGTATCTTCTTGACTTTCCAACCATGGATGACAGAATCAAGATCTGGAGAGCACGAGCATACCTGCAGATTAGTACAGATACAGAACATCCATTGCACCACGTGCTCAACACAGAGAAAGGTACCAGGCTAAAAAGAGGCAAATCATGGGTGGGCCGGGCAGAAGATGTCATCAAAAAGGTCTGTGGGCTTACCAATATCAGCGTTGGTGAGGAGTGGATACCGGTGTCTACGTCATTCAAGGGAACTTTCTCATGTATTGTCACACTCGACAGGAAAAGTAGGTAACAGAACCCGGTCGTGGTTAATGCTGAGGTCAACGGTCTCATCTGCGATAATACCGATGAGAAAGATGCAGTCATCTATACAGACGGATCTGTAAGACGACACGAAAGAAGTGCATGGGCATTTACAGCACGCTCAGCAGGCAGAATAGCCAAGGAAGACAGTGGTGCATACGCCATGACCACGAGTAGCATGACAATGGAGGTGATGGCAGTGACCAAGGCATTCAAATGGTTAGAGTCACAAGACTACATCCACGCATGTATACTGAGTGATTCGATGAGCATGATAAAAAAAAGTGGAGGCGGGCTTTGTACGCATGCAATGGGTAGAGTCGTTGCAGAAATCCAAAATACGTAAGGTCACCTTTGTCTATGTCCCTGGACATGCGGGAGTACGGGGAAATGAGAGAGAGGACAGGTTGGCTAGCTGCGCTGTCGTTGAGGACGGGCAACCGATGGATCGGGCGGACATCATCAATGCCCTTCGAGATGTTGGAAGAGCACAGGACTTCGACAAACACAGATCAACGTCACTTCTTCGGATGATGGAAATGGGAGTTAAGATGGGCACGGCCAGAAATGAGAAACTTGGTGGCCGTGTAAGAAGACTTATCAACCAACATAGAACTGGAGTCGTCAGTCGCTGGACACTGAGGGAATTGCTGAGGAGTGGATCTGAGCACCTATGGACATGTTCGGAGTGCAATGATGATGACCCGCAAATAACTCAATAACTCAATAACTCAAGGCTTTTGACAGGGTGTCGTACTTACAGAAAACGCTGCGCAACTGCAATATGGGAGACAACTTTCGACGATGTATCAACATCCTGTACTCCAGACCTGAGTGCCTTGTCCTTGTAAATCGCACACTCACGGATTCCTTCACATTAACCAGGTCCGTCATACAAGGATGCCCCCTGACTCCGCTGCTCTACCTCATAGTCTTAGAGCCGCTAATCGAGAAGAAAAGACTACTCCATCATCTGTAAATTTATATCAGGCTTACAAAACTCACAATTACAAAAGCTCAAGCATACGTATATATATATATTTGTGTTGCTGTTTGTTGTTTCAACTGAAGGCCTACTTGGCCGAAACGTCGACTTTTGTTTTGTTAATTACCACGTAAAGCTGTTACCATACCACTTTTTTCTTATTCTTTTTTTTAAACTGTCCAAATTCTGTGAATGTATTGAGGATGCTGTCTATTGATCTAGTGTTTGATGGAAAGAAGACAGTGACGTCAGCATACGCTAACAATTTCTCCTATCCTTTCCCTGACATGAATGTGCCCTTTATGGAACTGTCTCGTCTGATACTCTCAAGGAACAGTTCTATGGTCAGTGCGTAAAGTAGAAGAGAGAGGGAACACCCCTGTCGAACCGATCTAGTTAGCCTGAATATCTCTGTGAACGAATGGTTCACTAGAACTTTACTTTGAGGTCTAGAATAAAAGATGTGTATCCACTGTATGAAGCGTCCTCCTATGTTGCTGTTCAGTAGTGTTTTGTGGGGGTAGGAATGAGCTTCTCTATAAGACTTTTTCTTGGTCGAGAGATAAAATGGAAGACTGGCTGTCTTTGTCATGAGTGTACTTTATAATATCTCGTATAAAGTATGTGTGCTGGTGGATGTTTCTGTCGAGAGATAGAATGGAAGACTGGCTGTCTTTGTCATGAGTGTACTTTATAATGTCTCGTATAAAGTGTGTGTGCTGGTAGATGTTTCTGTCGAGAGATAGGATGGAAGACTGGCTATCTTTGTCATGAGTGTACTTTATAATGTCTCGTATAAAGTATGTGTGCTGGTGGATGTTTCTGTCGAGAGATAGAATGGAAGACTGGCTGTCTTTGTCATGAGTGTACTTTATAATGTCTCGTATAAAGTGTGTGTGCTGGTGGATGTTTCTGTCGAGAGATAGAATGGAAGACTGGCTATCTTTGTCATAAGTGTACTTTATAATGTCTCGTATAAAGTATGTGTGCTGGTGGATGTTTCTGTCGAGAGATAGAATGGAAGACTGGCTATCTTTGTCATGAGTGTACTTTATAATGTCTCGTATAAAGTGTGTGTGCTGGTGGATGTTTCTGTCGAGAGATAGGATGGAAGACTGGCTATCTTTGTCATGAGTGTACTTTATAATGTCTCGTATAAAGTGTGTGTGTGCTGGTGGATGTTTCTGTCGAGAGATAGAATGGAAGACTGGCTGTCTTTGTCATGAGTGTACTTTATAATGTCTCGTATAAAGTGTGTGTGCTGGTGGATGTTTCTGTCGAGAGATAGGATGGAAGACTGGCTGTCTTTGTCATGAGTGTACTTTATAATGTCTCGTATAAAATGTGTGTGCTGGTGGATGTTTCTCTCTTGTACATTACACTTTTGGCCTTTATGAAGGAGTGTTGCCATGACAGGTTTGAGTTTGTTAAAGCTTTTGTTAGAATGTTGTAGTCAGTGTTAAGTATGAAAAAGGGGGTGTAGTTTTTAAGAAGATACTTGTCTGTGTTGTCTTTCCAGGACAATGTTATGTAAGACATGTTTAGGCTTAGAGTAAGTTATTTCTTTGTGAATGAGTATGTGTACATTCTGAGAAGAAGAGAGCCTAAGAGAAGAAAGAAATGTTGCAAGAATTATATATTGAGGCCGTTAGGCGCCGGAGATTTGTACTTCTGCACTTCTTGTACTGCCTCTGTTTTGTCAGCTAGTGTAAGTTCTGTGTAAAGTTTTTCCCAGTCGGCGTCTGGTAGTTTCCTTGTGAATTGCATTAATTTGTCTCGTATGTGTGAATGTGAACAGGATTTTAAGCTGCTTTAATTTTCATATTAGCACTTTTGTCTGCTTCTTTCTTAATAGTAGGATTTTTAAATGTATTTATTTTCATACTAAGATATTAAACTGCTTTTATCTTCATGCTAGTATTTTAAATTGTCTCTCTGGTTGTTTTTTCTATGTAGACCTCTGCCCCCCCCCCCCCCCTTCTTTTCTATATACTGATCGAGTCACCGCACTGAGACATTATAAACACCCTATATAACACTTGTTACTACAAGTTTGATATACTATTCAGAACTTGATTCTCAATTAAAAAATAAAAAAGAATGACTCTCTATTTTAATGCTTGGATGTAATTGTCAATCGTTATGTTCATAACATGATTTTAAGCTGCTTCATTTTCATATTATCATTATTAACTGTTTCTTTCTTAATAGTAGGACTTTTAAATGTATCTCTTTTCATACTACGAATTTAAACTGCTTTTATCTTCATGTTAGTATTTTAAATTGTCTCTCTGGTCATTCTAGGATTTTCAAAAAGTTAACTTTTGATGCTAGAAAAATAAACTCTCTCAACTCTCTTAACAACTACATTTTAATCTCTATCTGTTAATGCTAGAAATTTAAAATGCCTATCTCTCATTCTCTTTCTTCTATCTATATATTAATGTTTAATATATATAACTGCATCTCTCTTTTTCGCGCGCTCTCTCTCTCTCTCTATCTCATAATGTTAGGATTTTAAACTGCCACTCTCCCAGTGAAATGAATTATGTGCAATTGTCTATCTCCAACTCCTCTCCCTTTTTCTACTAGAATTTTGAAATTTCAACTGCATAATATCATCCTATTTTTTCATACCACTCTCTCTCTCTCTCTCTCTCTCTCTCTCTCTCTCTCTCTCTCTTTCTAACATTATCTCTTCTAGAGTCTTCAGTGAAATGATGAGACGGCATCAGCTAATTTTTGTAATAATTAGGCGGGGTTATTTTAAACTGTCTCTCTGATGATTCTAGGTTTTTTAAATGGATAACTTTTTATGCTAGAAATATAAACTCAACTCTCTGAACTCTTACATTTTAATCACTATCTATTACTGCTAGAAATTTAAACTGCCTCTCTCCTTCTACCAATTACATGAATTTCGTGCAGTTGTCTATCTTCAAGTCCCCTCCCTTTTTCTACCACAAATGTGAAATTTCAACTGCATAGTATTTTCCTTGTGTTATTGATACCTCTCTCTAACAAATTATCTCTTCTAGACTCTACAGTAAAATGATGATACAGCGTCGGTTACTTTTTGGTAATTAACTTATTTTGCACATGTAATGTACAAAAATGCTTAGAAACTTTAAACAGTTGATTATCGGCTAAGAAAAGAAATAATTCTTCGAAGAATATATATTCAAATGTTGCTTAATATTTACAGGAACGGTTCGTCCTAATATATCAAACTTAAATGCAACAAATGTTCTACCGTTGAATTGTTGATGAAAATTAATATAAACTTATATGATTTAGAAATTGAAAATTATCTTTGCTTAATTATAAGGGAAGCAACTCCTGTTCGTTTAAGAATTCTTTACACGTCGATATATTGTAATTGTAAATTGTCAAAAGTTTTATTTAAATGCATATTGTTTCCCAGAAAATAATTTTCTCACAAAATGTGCAAGGTCTTTGAAAATTTCTATAAGAAATTTCAAATCCTAAAGTATCAAATAAAAGAAATGTACCTTTCCTTAATTTGTGGTGGCAAATATTAATTATTTATGTTAAAAGTTATCTTCCTTTGCTCACAGAAAAGTCAACTTCGGTATTAAATAAGAAAACGAGGCTGTATAAAGTCCGGTTCCGTGAACATATTTTGAAATTACGTGAAATTGTATGTAAAATTTGTGTTATTCATCTAGATACTACTGCTGTTGGCTGGCTTGTATTAGGTAAAAATCTGTTCACGCGATGAAGCTGTGTTTACAGCATGTGTTCAAAATATCCAGCACAGGCCACAAGATATTCTGAGACTTGTCGCTTACTATTTTCGAAAACCTTCCTGATCTATATATCTATCTTTCGTTCGAATTAAATATTGTTTATATCTGCAATTTCGTTTCCTGTATAAATGTTACCGTCCTTTGTCATTCTTGCAGTGGTCCATATAGTTTTGTCTGTAGTGTTGTATCAATGGGATGTGTGGACTTTCTTTCCTCAGTCTACTATATTCAGTGCATTCTTGAAATATGCGTTCCGCCTGTGCCTGTCCACATGTACATGTAGTTGAGGTACAGATGTTGAATTTTGCATACATCTGACTGTCGATTGTCAATTGTGTCCTATTTTAAAGCGTATAATGATAACATTTCCCATCTATTCATATTATGAAAATTATCCCGATTTGGGGAATTTGATCTTTTGATTGATTTGATTATCTGTATCTTATGATGCTATGTAACCGGCGCATCTGGTTGTGTGCCTGTTGCACCTTCTTTTGAAAGCTGATCTGCTCTCTAGTTTCCTGGTATTCCATAGTGAGATGGGATCCACTGCACGGCAATCCTGTGGTGTTTGTAGAGTTCAATAAATAAAGTCT
This sequence comes from Megaustenia siamemsis, assembly GCA_032433765.1. Taxonomy (NCBI): domain Eukaryota; kingdom Metazoa; phylum Mollusca; class Gastropoda; order Stylommatophora; family Ariophantidae; genus Megaustenia; species Megaustenia siamemsis. The sequence goes on along the minus strand of JAVIAB010000156.1, from coordinate 18,533,705 downwards.
GCAGATGTATCAACTTTCTGGATTACAGTGCCTGGAGCAATGATCTTGCATCTGTCAAAAACTCTACAGGCTGTGGGCTATATTACTGTTCAACAGTTTTTCTGTTGCCAACTTTATTGCTTGCATTTCTCCATCGTAATTGTGATAATATTTCCCTGTTGCTATCTTTTCCATATCCCTAGTGTTATTATTTGGGTACTCTATGTATACCCTGCCCCCCCCTCTCTCTTTTCTATATATTGATCGAGTCACCGCACAGAGACATTATAAACACCATATATAACACTTGTTACTACAAGTTTGATAAACTATTCAGAACTTATTTCTCAATTTTTAAAAATGAAAAAAGAATGACTGTCTTTCTATTTTCATGCTTGAGATGTAATTGTCTATCGCTATTTTTATAACATTATTTTAAGCTGTTTTCATTTACATATTAGCATTATTAACTGTTTCTTTCTTAATAGTAGGACTTTTAAAGGTATCACTTTACATACTAATATTTTAAACTGCTTTCATATTCATGCTGGTATTTTAAATTGTCTCTCTGGTCATTCTAGGATTTTCAAAAGGTTAACTTTTGATGCTAGAAATATAAACTCTCTCATCTCTCTTAACTCCTACATTTTAATCTCTGTTTATTAATGATAGAAATTTAAAATGCCTATCTTTCATTCTCTTTCTTCTATCTATATCTTAATGTTTATATATATATATATATATATATATTATATATATATATATATATATATATATATATATATATATATAAGTGCATCTCTCTTTTTCGCTCTTTTTCTGTCTCTCTCTCTCTCTTAATGTTAGATTTTTAAACTGCCATTCTCTCTCTTCAGTGACATAAATTATGTGCATTTGTCTATTTCCAACTCCTCTCCTTTTTCTACTAGAATTTTGAAATTTCAACTGCATAGTATTTTCCTAGTTTTTTTTTATACCTCTCTCTCTCTCTCTAACATTATCTCTTACAGACTCTACAGTTAAGTGATGAGACGTCATCAGCTAATTTTGTAAATTAACTTCTTTGGACCTGTGATCTATAAAAATGTTTAAAAACTTTAAACAGTTGATTATCAGATAAGAAATATAATAATTCTTTGAAGAATATATATTTAAATGTTGCATAATATTTACAGGCATGGTTCGTTCTAACATATCAAACTTAAAAGCAAAAAAGTGTTCTACCGTTGAATTGTTGATGAAAATATTAATATAAAATTATCTTTGCTTAATTATAAGGGAAGCAACTCCTGTTCATTTAAGAATTCTTTACACGTCGATATATTGTAATTGTAAATTGTCAAAAGTTTTATTTAAATGCATATTGTTTCCCAGAAAATAATTTTCTCACAAAATGTGCAAGGTCTTTGAAAATTTCTATAAGAAATTTCAAATCCTAAAGTATCAAATTAAAAGAAATGTACCTTTCCTTAATTTGTGGTGGCAAATATTAATTATTTATGTTAAAAGTTATCTTCCTTTGCTCACAGAAAAGTCAACTTCGGTATTAAATAAGAAAACGAGGCTGTATAAAGTCCGGTTCCGTGAACATATTTTGAAATTACGTGAAATTGTATGTAAAATTTGTGTTATTCATCTAGATACTACTGCTGTTGGCTGGCTTGTATTAGGTAAAAATCTGTTCCCGCGATGAAGCTGTGTTTACAGCATGTGTTCAAAATATCCAGCACAGGCCACAAGATATTCTGAGACTTGTCGAATACTATTTTCGAAAACCTTCCTGTTCTATATATCTATCTTTCGTTCGAATTAAATATTGTTTATATCTGCAATTTCGTTTCCTGTATAAATGTTACCGTCCTTTGTCATTCTTGCAGTGGTCCATATAGTTTTGTCTGTAGTGTTGTATCAATGGGATGTGTGGACTTTCTTTCCTCAGTCTACTATATTCAGTGCATTCTTGAAATATGCGTTCCGCCTGTGCCTGTCCACATGTACATGTAGTTGAGGTACAGATGTTGAATTTTGCATACATCTGACTGTCGATTGTCAATTGTGTCCTATTTTAAAGCGTATAATGATAACATGTTCCCATCTATTCATATTATGAAAATTATCCCGATTTGGGGAATTTGATCTTTGATTGATTTGATTATCTGTATCTTATGATGCTATGTAACCGGCGCATCTGGTTGTGTGCCTGTTGCACCTTCTTTTGAAAGCTGATCTGCTCTCTAGTTTCCTGGTATTCCATAGTGAGATGGGATCCACTGCACGGCAATCCTGTGGTGTTTGTAGAGTTCAATAAATAAAGTCTGCAGATGTATCAACTTTCTGGATTACAGTGCCTGGAGCAATGATCTTGCATCTGTCAAAAACTCTACAGGCTGTGGGCTATATTACTGTTCAACAGTTTTTCTGTTGCCAACTTTATTGCTTGCATTTCTCCATCGTAATTGTGATAATATTTCCCTGTTGCTATCTTTTCCATATCCCTAGTGTTATTATTTGGGTACTCTATGTATACCCTGCCCCCCCTCTCTTTTCTATATATTGATCGAGTCACCGCACAGAGACATTATAAACACCATATATAACACTTGTTACTACAAGTTTGATAAACTATTCAGAACTTATTTCTCAATTTTTAAAAATGAAAAAAGAATGACTGTCTTTCTATTTTCATGCTTGAGATGTAATTGTCTATCGCTATTTTTATAACATTATTTTAAGCTGTTTTCATTTACATATTAGCATTATTAACTGTTTCTTTCTTAATAGTAGGACTTTTAAAGGTATCACTTTACATACTAATATTTTAAACTGCTTTCATATTCATGCTGGTATTTTAAATTGTCTCTCTGGTCATTCTAGGATTTTCAAAAGGTTAACTTTTGATGCTAGAAATATAAACTCTCTCATCTCTCTTAACTCCTACATTTTAATCTCTGTTTATTAGTGATAGATTTAAAATGCCTATCTTTCATTCTCTTTCTTCTATCTATATCTTAATGTTTAATATATATATATATATATATATATATATATATACATATATAAGTGCATCTCTCTTTTTCGCTCTTTTTCTGTCTCTCTCTCTCTCTTAATGTTAGATTTTTAAACTGCCATTCTCTCTCTTCAGTGACATAAATTATGTGGATTTGTCTATTTCCAACTCCTCTCCCTTTTTCTACTAGAATTTTGAAATTTCAACTGCATAGTATTTTCCTAGTTTTTTTTTTATACCTCTCTCTCTCTCTCTAACATTATCTCTTACAGACTCTACAGTTAAGTGATGAGACGTCATCAGCTAATTTTGTAAATTAACTTCTTTGGACCTGTGATCTATAAAAATGTTTAGAAACTTTAAACAGTTGATTATCAGATAAGAAATATAATAATTCTTTGAAGAATATATATTTAAATGTTGCATAATATTTACAGGCATGGTTCGTTCTAACATATCAAACTTAAAAGCAAAAAAGTGTTCTACCGTTGAATTGTTGATGAAAATATTAATATAAAATTATCTTTGCTTAATTATAAGGGAAGCAACTCCTGTTCGTTTAAGAATTCTTTACACGTCGATATATTGTAATTGTAAATTGTCAAAAGTTTTATTTAAATGCATATTGTTTCCCAGAAAATAATTTTCTCACAAAATGTGCAAGGTCTTTGACAATTTCTATAAGAAATTTCAAATCCTAAAGTATCAAATTAAAAGAAATGTACATTTCCTTAATTTGTGGTGGCAAATATTAATTATTTATGTTAAAAGTTATCTTCCTTTGCTCACAGAAAAGTCAACTTTGGTATTAAATAAGAAAACGAGGCTGTATAAAGTCCGGTTCCGTGAACATTTTTTTGAAATTACGTGAAATTGTATGTAAAATTTGTGTTATTCATCTAGATACTACTGCTGTTGGCTGGCTTGTATTAGGTAAAAATCTGTTCACGCGATGAAGCTGTGTTTACAGCATGTGTTCAAAATATCCAGCACAGGCCACAAGATATTCTGAGACTTGTCGCTTACTATTTTCGAAAACCTTCCTGATCTATATATCTATCTTTCGTTCGAATTAAATATTGTTTATATCTGCAGTTTCGCTTCCTGTATAAATGTTACCGTCTTTTGTCATTCTTGCAGTGGTCCATATAGTTTTGTCTGTAGTGTTGTATCAATGGGATGTGTGGACTTTCCTCAGTCTACTATATTCAGTGCATTCTTGAAATATGCGTTCCGCCTGTGCCTGTCCACATGTACATGTAGTTGAGGTACAGATGTTGAATTTTGCATACATCTGACTGTCGATTGTCAATTGTGTCCTATTTTAAAGCGTATAATGATAACATGTTCCCATCTATTCATATTATGAAAATTATCCCGTTTTGGGGCATTTGATCTTCTGATTGATTTGATTATCTGTATCTTATGATGCTATGTAACCGGCGCATCTGGTTGTGTGCCTGTTGCACCTTCTTTTGAAAGCTGATCTGCTCTCTAGTTTCCTGGTATTCCATAGTGAGATGGGATCCACTGCACGGCAATCCTGTGGTGTTTGTAGAGTTCAATAAATAAAGTCTGCAGATGTATCAACTTTCTGGATTACAGTGCCTGGAGCAATGATCTTGCATCTGTCAAAAACTCTACAGGCTGTGGGCTATATTACTGTTCAGCAGTTTTTCTGTTGCCAACTTTATTGCTTGCATTTCTCCATCGTAATTGTGATAATATTTCCCTGTTGCTATCTTTTCCATATCCCTAGTGTTATTTTTTGGGTACTCTATGTATACCCTGCTCCCCCTTTCTTTTCTATATATTGATCGAGTCACCGCACAGAGACATTATAAACACCTTATATAACACTTGTTACTACAAGTTTGATAAACTATTCAGAACTTATTTCTCAATTTTTAAAAATGAAAAAGAATGACTGTCTCTCTATTTTCATGCTTGAGATGTAATTGTCTATCGCTATTTTTATAACATTATTTTAAGCTGTTTTCATTTACATATTATCATTATTAACTGTTTCTTTCTTAATAGTAGGACTTTTAAAGGTATCACTTTACATACTAATATTTTAAACTGCTTTCATATTCATGCTGGTATTTTAAATTGTCTCTCTGGTCATTCTAGGATTTTCAAAAGGTTAACTTTTGATGCTAGAAATATAAACTCTCTCATCTCTCTTAACTCCTACATTTTAATCTCTGTTTATTAATGATAGAAATTTAAAATGCCTATCTTTCATTCTCTTTCTTCTATCTATATCTTAATGTTTAATATATATATATATATATATATATATATATATAAGTGCATCTCTCTTTTTCGCTCTTTTTCTGTCTCTCTCTCTCTCTTAATGTTAGATTTTTAAACTGCCATTCTCTCTCTTCAGTGACATAAATTATGTGCATTTGTCTATTTCCAACTCCTCTCCCTTTTTCTACTAGAATTTTGAAATTTCAACTGCATAGTATTTTCCTAGTTTTTTTTTTATACCTCTCTCTCTCTCTCTAACATTATCTCTTACAGACTCTACAGTTAAGTGATGAGACGTCATCAGCTAATTTTGTAAATTAACATCTTTGGACCTGTGATCTATAAAAATGTTTAAAACTTTAAACAGTTGATTATCAGATAAGAAATATAATAATTCTTTGAAGAATATATATTTAAATATTGCATAATATTTACAGGCATGGTTCGTTCTAACATATCAAACTTAAAAGCAAAAAAGTGTTCTACCGTTGAATTGTTGATGAAAATATTAATATAAAATTATCTTTGCTTAATTATAAGGGAAGCAACTCCTGTTCATTTAAGAATTCTTTACACGTCGATATATTGTAATTGTAAATTGTCAAAAGTTTTATTTAAATGCATATTGTTTCCCAGAAAATAATTTTCTCACAAAATGTGCAAGGTCTTTGAAAATTTCTATAAGAAATTTCAAATCCTAAAGTATCAAATTAAAAGAAATGTACCTTTCCTTAATTTGTGGTGGCAAATATTAATTATTTATGTTAAAAGTTATCTTCCTTTGCTCACAGAAAAGTCAACTTCGGTATTAAATAAGAAAACGAGGCTGTATAAAGTCCGGTTCCGTGAACATATTTTTGAAATTACGTGAAATTGTATGTAAAATTTGTGTTATTCATCTAGATACTACTGCTGTTGGCTGGCTTGTATTAGGTAAAAATCTGTTCACGCGATGAAGCTGTGTTTACAGCATGTGTTCAAAATATCCAGCACAGGCCACAAGATATTCTGAGACTTGTCGCTTACTATTTTCGAAAGCCTTCCTGATCTATATATCTATCTTTCGTTCGAATTAAATATTGTTTATATCTGCAATTTCGTTTCCTGTTTAAATGTTACCGTCTTTTGTCATTCTTGCAGTGGTCCATATAGTTTTGTATGTAGTGTTGTATCAATGGGATGTGTGGACTTTCCTCAGTCTACTATATTCAGTGCATTCTTGAGATATGCGTTCCGCCTGTGCCTGTCCACATGTACATGTAGTTGAGGTACAGATGTTGAATTTGCATACATCTGACTGTCGATTGTCAATTGTGTCCTATTTTAAAGCGTATAATGATAAGATGTTCCAATCTATTCATATTATGAAAATTATCCCGATTTGGGGCATTTGATCTTCTGATTGATTTGATTATCTGTATCTTATGATGCTATGTAACCGGCGCATCTGGTTGTGTGCCTGTTGCACCTTCTTTTGAAAGCTGATCTGCTCTCTAGTTTCCTGGTATTCCATAGTGAGATGGGATCCACTACACGGCAATCCTGTGGTGTTTGTAGAGTTCAATAAATAAAGTCTGCAGATGTATCAACTTTCTGGATTACAGTGCCTGGAGCAATGATCTTGCATCTGTCAAAAACTCTACAGGCTGTGGGCTATAGTACTGTTCAGCAGTTTTTCTGTTGCCAACTTTATTGCTTGCATTTCTCCATCGTAATTGTGATAATATTTCCCTGTTGCTATCTTTTCCATATCCCTAGTGTTATTTTTTGGGTACTCTATGTATACCCTGCTCCCCTTACTTTTCTATATATTGATCGAGTCACCGCACAGAGACATTATAAACACCTTATATAACACTTGTTACTACAAGTCTGATAAACTATTCAGAATTTATTTCTCAATTTTTAAAAATGAAAAAAGAATGACTGTCTCTCTATTTTCATGCTTGAGATGTAATTGTCTATCGCTATTTTTATAACATTAATTTAAGCTGTTTTCATTGACATATTAACATTATTAACTATTTCTTTCTTAATAGTAGGACTTTTAAAGGTATCACTTTACATACTAATATTTTAAACTGCTTTCATATTCATGCTGGTATTTTAAATTGTCTCTCTGGTCATTCTAGGATTTTCAAAAGGTTAACTTTTGATGCTAGAAATATAAACTCTCTCAACTCTCTTAACTCCTACATTTTAATCTTTGTTTATTAATGATAGAAATTTAAAATGCCTATCTTTCATTCTCTTTCTTCTATCTATATCTTAATGTTTAATATATATATATATATATATATATATATGAGTGTCTCTCTCTTAATGTTAGATTTTTAAACTGCCATTCTCTCTCTTCAGTGACATAAATTATGTGCATTTGTCTATTTCCAACTCCTCTCCCTTTTTCTACTACAATTTTGAAATTTCAACTGCATAGTATTTTCCTAGGTTTTTTTTTTTATACCTCTCTCTCTCTCTCTCTCTCTCTCTCTCTCTCTCTAAAATAGTATCTCTTATAGACTCTACAGTGAAGTGATGAGACGTCATCAGCTAATTTTTGTTAATTAACTTCTTTGGACCTGTGATCTATACAAATGTTTAGAAACTTTAAACAGTTGATTATCAGATAAGAAATATAATAATTCTTTGAAGAATATATATTTAAATGTTGCATAATATTTACAGGTATGGTTCGTTCTAACATATCAAACTTAAAAGCAAAAAAGTGTTCTACCGTTGAATTGTTGATGAAAATATTAATATAAACTTATATGATTTAGAAATTGAAAATTATCTTTGCTTAATTATAAGGGAAGCAACTCCTGTTCGTTTAAGAATTCTTTACACGTCGATATATTGTAATTGTAAATTGTCAAAAGTTTTATTTAAATGCATATTGTTTCCCAGAAAATAATTTTCTCACAAAATGTGCAAGGTCTTTGAAAATTTCTATAAGAAATTTCAAATCCTAAAGTATCAAATGAAAAGAAATGTACCTTTCCTTAATTTGTGGTGGCAAATATTAATTATTTATGTTAAAAGTTATCTTCCTTTGCTCACAGAAAAGTCAACTTCGGTATTAAATAAGAAAACGAGGCTGTATAAAGTCCGGTTCCGTGAACATATTTCTGAAATTACGTGAAATTGTATGTAAAATTTGTGTTATTCATCTAGATACTACTGCTGTTGGCTGGCTTGTATTAGGTAAAAATCTGTTCACGCGATGAAGCTGTGTTTACAGCATGTGTTCAAAATATCCAGCACAGGCCACAAGATATTCTGAGACTTGTCGCTTACTATTTTCGAAAACCTTCCTGATCTATATATCTATCTTTCGTTCGAATTAAATATTGTTTATATCTGCAATTTCGTTTCCTGTATAAATGTTACCGTCCTTTGTCATTCTTGCAGTGGTCCATATAGTTTTGTCTGTAGTGTTGTATCAATGGGATGTGTGGACTTTCTTTCCTCAGTCTACTATATTCAGTGCATTCTTGAAATATGCGTTCCGCCTGTGCCTGTCCACATGTACATGTAGTTGAGGTACAGATGTTGAATTTGCATACATCTGACTGTCGATTGTCAATTGTGTCCTATTTTAAAGCGTATAATGATAAGATGTTCCAATCTATTCATATTATGAAAATTATCCCGATTTGGGGCATTTGATCTTCTGATTGATTTGATTATCTGTATCTTATGATGCTATGTAACCGGCGCATCTGGTTGTGTGCCTGTTGCACCTTCTTTTGAAAGCTGATCTGCTCTCTAGTTTCCTGGTATTCCATAGTGAGATGGGATCCACTACACGGCAATCCTGTGGTGTTTGTAGAGTTCAATAAATAAAGTCTGCAGATGTATCAACTTTCTGGATTACAGTGCCTGGAGCAATGATCTTGCATCTGTCAAAAACTCTACAGGCTGTGGGCTATAGTACTGTTCAGCAGTTTTTCTGTTGCCAACTTTATTGCTTGCATTTCTCCATCGTAATTGTGATAATATTTCCCTGTTGCTATCTTTTCCATATCCCTAGTGTTATTTTTTGGGTACTCTATGTATACCCTGCTCCCCCTTTCTTTTCTATATATTGATCGAGTCACCGCACAGAGACATTATAAACACCTTATATAACACTTGTTACTACAAGTCTGATAAACTATTCAGAATTTATTTCTCAATTTTTAAAAATGAAAAAAGAATGACTGTCTCTCTATTTTCATGCTTGAGATGTAATTGTCTATCGCTATTTTTATAACATTAATTTAAGCTGTTTTCATTGACATATTAACATTATTAACTATTTCTTTCTTAATAGTAGGACTTTTAAAGGTATCACTTTACATACTAATATTTTAAACTGCTTTCATATTCATGCTGGTATTTTAAATTGTCTCTCTGGTCATTCTAGGATTTTCAAAAGGTTAACTTTTGATGCTAGAAATATAAACTCTCTCAACTCTCTTAACTCCTACATTTTAATCTTTGTTTATTAATGATAGAAATTTAAAATGCCTATCTTTCATTCTCTTTCTTCTATCTATATCTTAATGTTTAATATATATATATATATATATATATATATATATATATATATGAGTGCATCTCTCTTTTTCGCTCTTTCTCTGTCTCTCTCTCTCTCTCTCTCTCTTAATGTTAGATTTTTAAACTGCCATTCTCTCTCTTCAGTGACATAAATTATGTGCATTTGTCTATTTCCAACTCCGCTCCCTTTTTGTACTACAATTTTGAAATTTCAACTGCATAGTATTTTCCTAGGTTTTTTTTTATACCTCTCTCTCTCTCTCTCTCTCTCTAAAATATTATCTCTTATAGACTCTACAGTGAAGTGATGAGACGTCATCAGCTAATTTTTGTTAATTAACTTCTTTGGACCTGTGATCTATACAAATGTTTAGAAACTTTAAACAGTTGATTATCAGATAAGAAATATAATAATTCTTTGAAGAATATATATTTAAATGTTGCATAATATTTACAGGTATGGTTCGTTCTAACATATCAAACTTAAAAGCAAAAAAGTGTTCTACCGTTGAATTGTTGATGAAAATATTAATATAAACTTATATGATTTAGAAATTGAAAATTATCTTTGCTTAATTATAAGGGAAGCAACTCCTGTTCGTTTAAGAATTCTTTACACGTCGATATATTGTAATTGTAAATTGTCAAAAGTTTTATTTAAATGCATATTGTTTCCAGAAAATAATTTTCTCACAAAATGTGCAAGGTCTTTGAAAATTTCTATAAGAAATTTCAAATCCTAAAGTATCAAATGAAAAGAAATGTACCTTTCCTTAATTTGTGGTGGCAAATATTAATTATTTATGTTAAAAGTTATCTTCCTTTGCTCACAGAAAAGTCAACTTCGGTATTAAATAAGAAAACGAGGCTGTATAAAGTCCGGTTCCGTGAACATATTTCTGAAATTACGTGAAATTGTATGTAAAATTTGTGTTATTCATCTAGATACTACTGCTGTTGGCTGGCTTGTATTAGGTAAAAATCTGTTCACGCGATGAAGCTGTGTTTACAGCATGTGTTCAAAATATCCAGCACAGGCCACTAGATATTCTGAGACTTGTCGCTTACTATTTTCGAAAACCTTCCTGATCTATATATCTATCTTTCGTTCGAATAAATATTGTTTATATCTGCAATTTCGTTTCCTGTATAAATGTTACCGTCCTTTGTCATTCTTGCAGTGGTCCATATAGTTTTGTCTGTAGTGTTGTATCAATGGGATGTGTGGACTTTCTTTCCTCAGTCTACTATATTCAGTGCATTCTTGAAATATGCGTTCCACCTGTGCCTGTCCACATGTACATGTAGTTGAGGTACAGATGTTGAATTTTGCATACATCTGACTGTCGATTGTCAATTGTGTCCTATTTAAAGCGTATAATGATAACATGTTCCCATCTATTCATATTATGAAAATTATCCCGATTTGGGGAATTTGATCTTTTGATTGATTTGATTATCTGTATCTTATGATGCTATGTAACCGGCGCATCTGGTTGTGTGCCTGTTGCACCTTCTTTTGAAAGCTGATCTGCTCTCTAGTTTCCTGGTATTCCATAGTGAGATGGGATCCACTGCACGGCAATCCTGTGGTGTTTGTAGAGTTCAATAAATAAAGTCTGCAGATGTATCAACTTTCTGGATTACAGTGCCTGGAGCAATGATCTTGCATCTGTCAAAAACTCTACAGGCTGTGGGCTATATTACTGTTCAACAGTTTTTCTGTTGCCAACTTTATTGCTTGCATTTCTCCATCGTAATTGTGATAATATTTCCTGTTGCTATCTTTTCCATATCCCTAGTGTTATTATTTGGGTACTCTATGTATACCCTGCCCCCCCCCCTCTCTTTTCTATATATTGATCGAGTCACCGCACAGAGACATTATAAACACCATATATAACACTTGTTACTACAAGTTTGATAACTATTCAGAACTTATTTCTCAATTTTTAAAAATGAAAAAAGAATGACTGTCTTTCTATTTTCATGCTTGAGATGTAATTGTCTATCGCTATTTTTATAACATTATTTTAAGCTGTTTTCATTTACATATTAGCATTATTAACTGTTTCTTTCTTAATAGTAGGACTTTTAAAGGTATCACTTTACATACTAATATTTTAAACTGCTTTCATATTCATGCTGGTATTTTAAATTGTCTCTCTGGTCATTCTAGGATTTTCAAAAGGTTAACTTTTGATGCTAGAAATATAAACTCTCTCATCTCTCTTAACTCCTACATTTTAATCTCTGTTTATTAATGATAGATTTTAAAATGCCTATCTTTCATTCTCTTTCTTCTATCTATATCTTAATGTTTAATATATATATATATATATATATATATATATACATATATAGTGCATCTCTCTTTTTCGCTCTTTTTCTGTCTCTCTCTCTCTCTTAATGTTAGATTTTTAAACTGCCATTCTCTCTCTTCAGTGACATAAATTATGTGCATTTGTCTATTTCCAACTCCTCTCCCTTTTTCTACTAGAATTTTGAAATTTCAACTGCATAGTATTTTCCTAGTTTTTTTTATACCTCTCTCTCTCTCTCTAACATTATCTCTTACAGACTCTACAGTTAAGTGATGAGACGTCATCAGCTAATTTTGTAAATTAACTTCTTTGGACCTGTGATCTATAAAAATGTTTAAAAACTTTAACAGTTGATTATCAGATAAGAAATATAATAATTCTTTGAAGAATATATTTTAAATGTTGCATAATATTTACAGGCATGGTTCGTTCTAACATATCAAACTTAAAAGCAAAAAAGTGTTCTACCGTTGAATTGTTGATGAAAATATTAATATAAAATATATTTGCTTAATTATAAGGGAAGCAACTCCTGTTCGTTTAAGAATTCTTTACACGTCGATATATTGTAATTGTAAATTGTCAAAAGTTTTATTTAAATGCATATTGTTTCCCAGAAAATAATTTCTCACAAAATGTGCAAGGTCTTTGAAAATTTCTATAAGAAATTTCAAATCCTAAAGTATCAAATTAAAAGAAATGTACCTTTCCTTAATTTGTGGTGGCAAATATTAATTATTTATGTTAAAAGTTATCTTCCTTTGCTCACAGAAAAGTCAACTTCGGTATTAAATAAGAAAACGAGGCTGTATAAAGTCCGGTTCCGTGAACATATTTTTGAAATTACGTGAAATTGTATGTAAAATTTGTGTTATTCATCTAGATACTACTGCTGTTGGCTGGCTTGTATTAGGTAAAAATCTGTTCACGCGATGAAGCTGTGTTTACAGCATGTGTTCAAAATATCCAGCACAGGCCACTAGATATTCTGAGACTTGTCGCTTACTATTTTCGAAAACCTTCCTGATCTATATTATCTTTCGTTCGAATTAAATATTGTTTATCTGCAATTTCGTTTCCTGTATAAATGTTACCGTCTTTGTCATTCTTGCAGTGGTCCATATAGTTTTGTCTGTAGTGTTGTATCAATGGGATGTGTGGACTTTCTTTCCTCAGTCTACTATATTCAGTGCATTCTTGAAATATGCGTTCCACCTGTGCCTGTCCACATGTACATGTAGTTGAGGTACAGATGTTGAATTTTGCATACATCTGACTGTCGATTGTCAATTGTGTCCTATTTAAAGCGTATAATGATAACATGTTCCCATCTATTCATATTATGAAAATTATCCCGATTTGGGGAATTTGATCTTTTGATTGATTTGATTATCTGTATCTTATGATGCTATGTAACCGGCGCATCTGGTTGTGTGCCTGTTGCACCTTCTTTTGAAAGCTGATCTGCTCTCTAGTTTCCTGGTATTCCATAGTGAGATGGGATCCACTGCACGGCAATCCTGTGGTGTTTGTAGAGTTCAATAAATAAAGTCTGCAGATGTATCAACTTTCTGGATTACAGTGCCTGGAGCAATGATCTTGCATCTGTCAAAAACTCTACAGGCTGTGGCTATATTACTGTTCAACAGTTTTTCTGTTGCCAACTTTATTGCTTGCATTTCTCCATCGTAATTGTGATAATATTTCCCTGTTGCTATCTTTTCCATATCCCTAGTGTTATTATTTGGGTACTCTATGTATACCCTGCCCCCCTCTCTTTTCTATATATTGACGAGTCACCGCACAGAGACATTATAAACACCATATATAACACTTGTTACTACAAGTTTGAAAACTATTCAGAACTTATTTCTCAATTTTAAAAATGAAAAAAGAATGACTGTCTTTCTATTTTCATGCTTGAGATGTAATTGTCTATCGCTATTTTTATAACATTATTTTAAGCTGTTTTCATTTACATATTAGCATTATTAACTGTTTCTTTCTTAATAGTAGGACTTTTAAAGGTATCACTTTACATACTAATATTTTAAACTGCTTTCATATTCATGCTGGTATTTTAAATTGTCTCTCTGGTCATTCTAGGATTTTCAAAAGGTTAACTTTTGATGCTAGAAATATAAACTCTCTCATCTCTCTTAACTCCTACATTTTAATCTCTGTTTATTAATGATAGATTTTAAAATGCCTATCTTTCATTCTCTTCTTCTATCTATATCTTAATGTTTAATATATATATATATATATATATATATATATATATATATATATAATATATACATATATAAGTGCATCTCTCTTTTCGCTCTTTTTCTGTCTCTCTCTCTCTTAATGTTAGATTTTTAAACTGCCATTCTCTCTCTTCAGTGACATAAATTATGTGCATTTGTCTATTTCCAACTCTCTCCCCTTTTTCTACTAGAATTTTGAAATTTCAACTGCATAGTATTTCCTAGTTTTTTTTTATACCTCTCTCTCTCTCTCTAACATTATCTCTTACAGACTCTACAGTTAAGTGATGAGACGTCATCAGCTAATTTTGTAAATTAACTTCTTTGGACCTGTGATCTATAAAAATGTTAAAAACTTTAAACAGTTGATTATCAGATAAGAAATATAATAATTCTTTGAAGAATATATATTTAAATGTTGCATAATATTTACAGGCATGGTTCGTTCTAACATATCAAACTTAAAAGCAAAAAAGTGTTCTACCGTTGAATTGTTGATGAAAATATTATATAAATTATATTTGCTTAATTATAAGGGAAGCAACTCCTGTTCGTTTAAGAATTCTACACACGTCGATATATTGTAATTGTAAATTGTCAAAAGTTTTATTTAAATGCATATTGTTTCCCAGAAAATAATTTCTCACAAAATGTGCAAGGTCTTTGAAAATTTCTATAAGAAATTTCAAATCCTAAAGTATCAAATTAAAAGAAATGTACCTTTCCTTAATTTGTGGTGGCAAATATTAATTATTTATGTTAAAAGTTATCTTCCTTTGCTCACAGAAAAGTCAACTTCGGTATTAAATAAGAAAACGAGGCTGTATAAAGTCCGGTTCCGTGAACATATTTTTGAAATTACGTGAAATTGTATGTAAAATTTGTGTTATTCATCTAGATACTACTGCTGTTGGCTGGCTTGTATTAGGTAAAAATCTGTTCACGCGATGAAGCTGTGTTTACAGCATGTGTTCAAAATATCCAGCACAGGCCACAAGATATTCTGAGACTTGTCGCTTACTATTTTCGAAAACCTTCCTGATCTATATATCTATCTTTCGTTCGAATTAAATATTGTTTATATCTGCAATTTCGTTTCCTGTATAAATGTTACCGTCTTTTGTCATTCTTGCAGTGGTCCATATAGTTTTGTCTGTAGTGTTGTATCAATGGGATGTGTGGACTTTTCCTCAGTCTACTATATTCAGTGCATTCTTGAAATATGCGTTCCGCCTGTGCCTGTCCACATGTACATGTAGTTGAGGTACAGATGTTGAATTTTGCATACATCTGACTGTCGATTGTCAATTGTGTCCTATTTTAAAGCGTATAATGATAACATGTTCCCATCTATTCATATTATGAAAATTATCCCGATTTGGGGCATTTGATCTTTGATTGATTTGATTATCTGTATCTTATGATGCTATGTAACCGGCGCATCTGGTTGTGTGCCTGTTGCACCTTCTTTGAAAGCTGATCTGCTCTCTAGTTTCCTGGTATTCCATAGTGAGATGGGATCCACTGCACGGCAATCCTGTGGTGTTTGTAGAGTTCAATAAATAAAGTCTGCAGATGTATCAACTTTCTGGATTACAGTGCCTGGAGCAATGATCTTGCATCTGTCAAAAACTCTACAGGCTGTGGGCTATATTACTGTTCAACAGTTTTTCTGTTGCCAACTTTATTGCTTGCATTTCTCCATCGTAATTGTGATAATATTTCCCTGTTGCTATCTTTTCATATCCCTAGTGTTATTTTTTGGGTACTCTATGTATACCTGCTCCCCCTTTCTTTTCTATATATTGATCGAGTCACCGCACAGAGACATTATAAACACCTTATATAACACTTGTTACTACAAGTTTGATAAACTATTCAGAACTTATTCTCAATTTTTAAAAATGAAAAAGAATGACTGTCTCTCTATTTTCATGCTTGAGATGTAATTGTCTATCGCTATTTTTTATAACATTATTTTAAGCTGTTTCATTTACATATTAGCATTATTAACTGTTTCTTTCTTAATAGTAGGACTTTTAAAGGTATCACTTTACATACTAATATTTAAACTGCTTTCATATTCATGCTGGTATTTTAAATTGTCTCTCTGGTCATTCTAGGATTTTCAAAAGGTTAACTTTTGATGCTAGAAATATAAACTCTCTCATCTCTCTTAACTCCTACATTTTAATCTCTGTTTATTAATGATAGATTTTAAAATGCCTATCTTTCATTCTCTTTCTTCTATCTATATCTTAATGTTTAATATATATATATATATATATATATATAAGTGCATCTCTCTTTTCGCTCTTTTCTGTCTCTCTCTCTCTCTTAATGTTAGATTTTTAAACTGCCATTCTCTCTCTTCAGTGACATAAATTATGTGCATTTGTCTATTTCCAACTCCTCTCCCTTTTTCTACTAGAATTTTGAAATTTCAACTGCATAGTATTTTCCTAGTTTTTTTTTTTACACCTCTCTCTCTAACATTATCTCTTACAGACTCTACAGTTAAGTGATGAGACGTCATCAGCTAATTTTGTAAATTAACTTCTTTGGACCTGTGATCTATAAAAATGTTTAGAAACTTTAAACAGTTGATTATCAGATAAGAAATATAATAATTCTTTGAAGAATATATATTTAAATGTTGCATAATATTTACAGGCATGGTTCGTTCTAACATATCAAACTTAAAAGCAAAAAAGTGTTCTACCGTTGAATGTTGATGAAAATATTAATATAAAATTATCTTTGCTTAATTATAAGGGAAGCAACTCCTGTTCGTTTAAGAATTCTTTACACGTCGATATATTGTAATTGTAAATTGTCAAAAGTTTTATTAAATGCATATTGTTTCCCAGAAAATAATTTCTCACAAAATGTGCAAGGTCTTTGAAAATTTCTATAAGAAATTTCAAATCCTAAAGTATCAAATTAAAAGAAATGTACATTTCCTTAATTTGTGGTGGCAAATATTAATTATTTATGTTAAAGTTATCTTCCTTTTGTTCACAGAAAAGTCAACTTTGTATTAAATAAGAAAACGAGGCTGTATAAAGTCCGGTTCCGTGAACATTTTTTTGAAATTACGTGAAATTGTATGTAAAATTTGTGTTATTCATCTAGATACTACTGCTGTTGGCTGGCTTGTATTAGGTAAAAATCTGTTCACGCGATGAAGCTGTGTTTACAGCATGTGTTCAAAATATCCAGCACAGGCCACAAGATATTCTGAGACTTGTCGCTTACTATTTTCGAAAACCTTCCTGATCTATATATCTATCTTTCGTTCGAATTAAATATTGTTTATATCTGCAGTTTTCGCTTCCTGTATAAATGTTACCGTCTTTTGTCATTCTTGCAGTGGTCCATATAGTTTTGTCTGTAGTGTTGTATCAATGGGATGTGTGGACTTTCCTCAGTCTACTATATTCAGTGCATTCTTGAAATATGCGTTCCGCCTGTGCCTGTCCACATGTACATGTAGTTGAGGTACAGATGTTGAATTTTGCATACATCTGACTGTCGATTGTCAATTGTGTCCTATTTTAAAGCGTATAATGATAACATGTTCCCATCTATTCATATTATGAAAATTATCCCGTTTTGGGGCATTTGATCTTCTGATTGATTTGATTATCTGTATCTTATGATGCTATGTAACCGGCGCATCTGGTTGTGTGCCTGTTGCACCTTCTTTTGAAAGCTGATCTGCTCTCTAGTTTCCTGGTATTCCATAGTGAGATGGGATCCACTGCACGGCAATCCTGTGGTGTTTGTAGAGTTCAATAAATAAAGTCTGCAGATGTATCAACTTTCTGGATTACAGTGCCTGGAGCAATGATCTTGCATCTGTCAAAAACTCTACAGGCTGTGGGCTATATTACTGTTCAACAGTTTTTCTGTTGCAAACTTTATTGCTTGCATTTCTCCATCGTAATTGTGATAATATTTTCCTGTTGCTATCTTTTCCATATCCCTAGTGTTATTATTTGGGTACTCTATGTATACATTGCCCCCCCTCTCTTTTCTATATATTGATCGAGTCACCGCACAGAGACATTATAAACACCATATATAACACTTGTTACTACAAGTTTGATAAACTATTCAGAACTTATTTCTCAATTTTTAAAAATGAAAAAGAATGACTGTCTTTCTATTTTCATGCTTGAGATGTAATTGTCTATCGCTATTTTTATAACATTATTTAAGCTGTTTTCATTTACATATTAGCATTATTAACTGTTTCTTTCTTAATAGTAGGACTTTTAAAGGTATCACTTTACATACTAATATTTTAAACTGCTTTCATATTCATGCTGGTATTTTAAATTGTCTCTCTGGTCATTCTAGGATTTTCAAAAGGTTAACTTTTGATGCTAGAAATATAAACTCTCTCATCTCTCTTAACTCCTACATTTTAATCTCTGTTTATTAATGATAGATTTTAAAATGCCTATCTTTCATTCTCTTTCTTCTATCTATATCTTAATGTTTAATATATATATATTATATATATATATAATAGTGCATCTCTCTTTTTCGCTCTTTCTGTCTCTCTCTCTCTCTTAATGTTAGATTTTTAAACTGCCATTCTCTCTCTTCAGTGACATAAATTATGTGCATTTGTCTATTTCCAACTCCTCTCCCTTTCTACTAGAATTTGAAATTTCAACTGCATAGTATTTTCCTAGTTTTTTTTTTTTACACTCTCTCTCACAGACTCTACAGTAAGTGATGAGACGTCATCAGCTAATTTTGTAAATTAACTTCTTTGGACCTGTGATCTATAAAAATGTTTAGAAACTTTAAACAGTTGATTATCAGATAAGAAATATAATAATTCTTTGAAGAATATATATTTAAATGTTGCATAATATTTACAGGCATGGTTCGTTCTAACATATCAAACTAAAAGCAAAAAAGTGTTCTACCGTTGAATTGTTGATGAAAATATTATATAAAATTATCTTTGCTTAATTATAAGGAAGCAACTCCTGTTCGTTTAAGAATTCTTTACACGTCGATATATTGTAATTGTAAATTGTCAAAAGTTTTATTTAAATGCATATTGTTTCCCAGAAAATAATTTTCTCACAAAATGTGCAAGGTCTTTGAAAATTTCTATAAGAAATTTCAAATCCTAAAGTATCAAATAAAAGAAATGTACATTTCCTTAATTTGTGGTGGCAAATATTAATTATTTATGTTAAAAGTTATCTTCCTTTGCTCACAGAAAAGTCAACTTTGGTATTAAATAAGAAAACGAGGCTGTATAAAGTCCGGTTCCGTGAACATTTTTTTGAAATTACGTGAAATTGTATGTAAAATTTGTGTTATTCATCTAGATACTACTGCTGTTGGCTGGCTTGTATTAGGTAAAAATCTGTTCACGCGATGAAGCTGTGTTTACAGCATGTGTTCAAAATATCCAGCACAGGCCACAAGATATTCTGAGACTTGTCGCTTACTATTTTCGAAAACCTTCTGATCTATATATCTATCTTTCGTTCGAATTAAATATTGTTTATATCTGCAATTTCGTTCCTGTATAAATGTTACCGTCTTTTGTCATTCTTGCAGTGGTCCATATAGTTTTGTCTGTAGTGTTGTATCAATGGGATGTGTGGACTTTCCTCAGTCTACTATATTCAGTGCATTCTTGAAATATGCGTTCGTGTGCCTGTCCACATGTACATGTTGAGAGGTACAGATGTTGAATTTTGCATACATCTGACTGTCGATTGTCAATTGTGTCCTATTTTAAAGCGTATAATGATAAACATGTTCCCATCTATTCATATTATGAAAATTATCCCGATTTGGGGCATTTGATCTTCTGATTGATTTGATTATCTGTATCTTATGATGCTATGTAACCGGCGCATCTGGTTGTGTGCCTGTTGCACCTTCTTTTGAAAGCTGATCTGCTCTCTAGTTTCCTGGTATTCCATAGTGAGATGGGATCCACTGCACGGCAATCCTGTGGTGTTTGTAGAGTTCAATAAATAAAGTCTGCAGATGTATCAACTTTCTGGATTACAGTGCCTGGAGCAATGATCTTGCATCTGTCAAAAACTCTACAGGCTGTGGGCTATATTACTGTTCAGCTTTTTCTGTTGCCAACTTTATTGCTTGCATTTCTCCATCGTAATTGTGATAATATTTCCCTGTTGCTATCTTTTCCATATCCCTAGTGTTATTATTTGGGTACTCTATGTATACCTGCCCCCCCCCTTCTCTTTTCTATATATTGATCGAGTCACCGCACAGAGACATTATAAACACCATATATAACACTTGTTACTACAAGTTTGATAAACTATTCAGAACTTATTTCTCAATTTTTAAAAATGAAAAAGAATGACTGTCTCTCTATTTCATGCTTGAGATGTAATTGTCTATCGCTATTTTTATAACATTATTTTAAGCTGTTTTCATTTACATATTAGCATTATTAACTGTTCTTTCTTAATAGTAGGACTTTTAAAGGTATCACTTTACATACTAATATTTTAAACTGCTTTCATATTCATGCTGGTATTTTAAATTGTCTCTCTGGTCATTCTAGGATTTTCAAAAGGTTAACTTTGATGCTAGAAATATAAACTCTCTCATCTCTCTTAACTCCTACATTTTAATCTCTGTTTATTAATGATAGAAATTTAAAATGCCTATCTTTCATTCTCTTTCTTCTATCTATATCTTAATGTTTAATATATATATATATATATATATATATATAAGTGCATCTCTCTTTTTCGCTCTTTTCTGTCTCTCTCTCTCTCTTAATGTTAGATTTTTAAACTGCCATTCTCTCTCTTCAGTGACATAAATTATGTGCATTTGTCTATTTCCAACTCCTCTCCTTTTTCTACTAGAATTTTGAAATTTCAACTGCATAGTATTTTCCTAGTTTTTTTTTTTACTCTCTCTCTCTCTAACATTATCTCTTACAGACTCTACAGTTAAGTGATGAGACGTCATCAGCTAATTTTGTAAATTAACTTCTTTGGACTGTGATCTATAAAAATGTTTAGAAACTTTAAACAGTTGATTATCAGATAAGAAATATAATAATTCTTTGAAGAATATATATTTAAATGTTGCATAATATTTACAGGCATGGTTCGTTCTAACATATCAAACTTAAAAGCAAAAAAGTGAATTGATGATTCTACCGTTGAATTATGAAATATTAATATAAATTATCTTTGCTTATTATAAGGGAAGCAACTCCTGTTCGTTAAGAATTCTTTACACGTCGATATATTGTAATTGTAAATTGTCAAAAGTTTATTTAAATGCATATTGTTTCCCAGAAAATAATTTTCTCACAAAATGTGCAAGGTCTTTGAAAATTTCTATAAGAAATTTCAAATCCTAAAGTATCAAATTAAAAGAAATGTACATTTCCTTAATTTGTGGTGGCAAATATAATTATTTATGTTAAAAGTTATCTTCCTTTGCTCACAGAAAAGTCAACTTGGTATTAAATAAGAAAACGAGGCTGTATAAAGTCCGGTTCGTGAACATTTTTTGAAATTACGTGAAATTGTATGTAAAATTTGTGTTATTCATCTAGATACTACTGCTGTTGGCTGGCTTGTATTAGGTAAAAATCTGTTCACGCGATGAAGCTGTGTTTACAGCATGTGTTCAAAATATCCAGCACAGGCCACAAGATATTCTGAGACTTGTCGCTTACTATTTTCGAAACCTTCCTGATCTATATATCTATCTTTCGTTCGAATTAAATATTGTTTATATCTGCAGTTTCGTTCCTGTATAAATGTTACCGTCTTTTGTCATTCTTGCAGTGGTCCATATAGTTTTGTCTGTAGTGTTGTATCAATGGGATGTGTGGACTTTCCTCAGTCTACTATATTCAGTGCATTCTTGAAATATGCGTTCCGCCTGTGCCTGTCCACATGTACATGTAGTTGAGGTACAGATGTTGAATTTTGCATACATCTGACTGTCGATTGTCAATTGTGTCCTATTTTAAAGCGTATAATGATAACATGTTCCCATCTATTCATATTATGAAAATTATCCCGATTTGGGCATTTGATCTTCTGATTGATTTGATTATCTGTATCTTATGATGCTATGTAACCGGCGCATCTGGTTGTGTGCCTGTTGCACCTTCTTTTGAAAGCTGATCTGCTCTCTAGTTTCCTGGTATTCCATAGTGAGATGGGATCCACTGCACGGCAATCCTGTGGTGTTTGTAGAGTTCAATAAATAAAGTCTGCAGATGTATCAACTTTCTGGATTACAGTGCCTGGAGCAATGATCTTGCATCTGTCAAAAACTCTACAGGCTGTGGGCTATATTACTGTTCAGCAGTTTTCTGTTGCCAACTTTATTGCTTGCATTTCTCCATCGTAATTGTGATAATATTTCCCTGTTGCTATCTTTTCCATATCCCTAGTGTTATTTTTTGGGTACTCTATGTATACCCTGCCCCCCTTTCTTTTCTATATATTGATCGAGTCACCGCACAGAGACATTATAAACACCTTATATACACTTGTTACTACAAGTTTGATAAACTATTCAGAACTTATTTCTCAATTTTTAAAAATGAAAAAAGAATGACTGTCTCTCTATTTTCATGCTTGAGATGTAATTGTCTATCGCTATTTTTATAACATTATTTTAAGCTGTTTTCATTTACATATTAGCATTATTAACTGTTTCTTTCTTAATAGTAGGACTTTTAAAGGTATCACTTTACATACTAATATTTTAAACTGCTTTCATATTCATGCTGGTATTTTAAATTGTCTCTCTGGTCATTCTAGGATTTTCAAAAGGTTAACTTTTGATGCTAGAAATATAAACTCTCTCAACTCTCTTAACTCCTACATTTTAATCTCGTTTATTAATGATAGAATTTAAAATGCCTATCTTTCATTCTCTTTCTTCTATCTATATCTTAATGTATATAATAATATATATATATATAAGTGCATCTCTCTTTCGTCTCTGTCTCTCTCTTAATGTTAGATTTTTAAACTGCCATTCTCTCTCTTCAGTGACATAAATATGTGCATTTGTCTATTTCCAACTCCTCTCTCTTTTTCTACTAGAATTTTGAAATTTCAACTGCATAGTATTTCCTATGTTTTTTTATACCTTCTCTCTCTCTTCTCTCAACATTATCTCTTCAGACTCTACAGTGAAGTGATGAGACGTCATCAGCTAATTTTGTAAATTAACTTCTTTGGACCTGTGATCTATAAAAATGTTTAGAAACTTTAAACAGTTGATTATCAGATAAGAAATATAATAATTCTTTGAAGAATATATATTTAAATGTTGCATAATATTTACAGGCATGGTTCGTTCTAACATATCAAACTTAAAAGCAAAAAAGTGTTCTACCGTGAATTGTTGATGAAAATATTAATATAAATATAGATTTGAAATTGAAAATTATCTTTGCTTAATTATAAGGGAAGCAATCCTGTTCGTTTAAGAATTCTTTACACGTCGATATATTGTAATTGTAAATTGTCAAAAGTTTTATTTAAATGCATATTGTTTCCAGAAAATAATTTTCTCACAAAATGTGCAAGGTCTTTGAAAATTTCTATAAGAAATTTCAAATCCTAAAGTATCAAATTAAAAGAAATGTACCTTTCCTTAATTTGTGGTGGCAAATATTAATTATTTATGTTAAAAGTTATCTTCCTTTGCTCACAGAAAAGTCAACTTCGGTATTAAATAAGAAAACGAGGCTGTATAAAGTCCGGTTCCGTGAACATATTTGAAATTACGTGAAATTGTATGTAAAATTTGTGTTATTCATCTAGATACTACTGCTGTTGGCTGGCTTGTATTAGGTAAAAATCTGTTCACGCGATGAAGCTGTGTTTACAGCATGTGTTCAAAATATCCAGCACAGGCCACAAGATATTCTGAGACTTGTCGCTTACTATTTCGAAAACCTTCCTGATCTATATATCTATCTTTCGTTCGAATTAAATATTGTTTATATCTGCAATTTCGTTTCCTGTATAAATGTTACCGTCTTTTGTCATTCTTGCAGTGGTCCATATAGTTTTGTCTGTAGTGTTGTATCAATGGGATGTGTGGACTTTCCTCAGTCTACTATATTCAGTGCATTCTTGAAATATGCGTTCCGCCTGTGCCTGTCCACATGTACATGTAGTTGAGGTACAGATGTTGAATTTTGCATACATCTGACTGTCGATTGTCAATTGTGTCCT
Source organism: Megaustenia siamemsis (assembly GCA_032433765.1). Taxonomy (NCBI): domain Eukaryota; kingdom Metazoa; phylum Mollusca; class Gastropoda; order Stylommatophora; family Ariophantidae; genus Megaustenia; species Megaustenia siamemsis. The sequence continues at coordinate 18,509,089 of JAVIAB010000156.1, read as the reverse complement.
ATTTAAAGCGTATAATGATAACATGTTCCCATCTAATCATATTATGAAAATTATCCCGATTTGGGGCATTTGATCTTCTGATTGATTTGATTATCTGTATCTTATGATGCTATGTAACCGGCGCATCTGGTTGTGTGCCTGTTGCACCTTCTTTTGAAAGCTGATCTGCTCTCTAGTTTCCTGGTATTCCATAGTGAGATGGGATCCACTGCACGGCAATCCTGTGGTGTTGTAGAGTTCAATAAATAAAGTCTGCAGATGTATCAACTTTCTGGATTACAGTGCCTGGAGCAATGATCTTGCATCTGTCAAAAACTCTACAGGCTGTGGGCTATAGTACTGTTCAGCAGTTTTTCTGTTGCCAACTTATTGCTTGCATTTCTCCATCGTAATTGTGATAATATTTCCCTGTTGCTATCTTTTCCATATCCCTAGTGTTATTTTTGGGTACTCTATGTATACCCCCACCCACCCCTTTCTTTTCTATATATGATCGAGTCACCGCACAGAGACATTTAAACACCTTATATAACACTTGTTACTACAAGTTTGATAAACTATTCAGAACTTATTTCTCAATTTTTAAAAATGAAAAAGAATGACTGTCTCTCTATTTTCATGCTTGAGATGTAATTGTCTATCGCTATTTTAAACATTATTTTAAGCTGTTTTCATTTACATATTAGCATTATTAACTGTTTCTTTCTTAATAGTAGGACTTTTAAAGGTATCACTTTACATACTAATATTTTAAACTGCTTTCATATTCATGCTGGTATTTTAAATTGTCTCTCTGGTCATTCTAGGATTTTCAAAAGGTTAACTTTTGATGCTAGAAATATAAACTCTCTCAACTCTCTTAACTCCTACATTTTAATCTCTGTTTATTAATGATAGAAATTTAAAATGCCTATCTTTCATTCTCTTTCTTCTATCTATATCTTAATGTTTAATATAATATATATAAGTGCATCTCTCTTTTTCGCTCTTCTCTGTCTCTGTCTCTCTCTCTCTCTCTTAATGTTAGATTTTTAAACTGCCATTCTCTCTCTTCAGTGACATAAATTATGTGCATTTGTCTATTTCCAACTCTCTCCCTTTTTCTACTAGAATTTTGAAATTTCAACTGCATAGTATTTTCCTATTTTTTTTTATACTCCCTCTCTCTCTCTCTCTAACATTATCTCTTATAGACTCTACAGTTAAGTGATGAGACGTCATCAGCTAATTTTTGTAAATTAACTTCTTTGGACCTGTGATCTATAAAAATGTTTAGAAACTTTAAACAGTTGATTATCAGATAAGAAATATAATAATTCTTTGAAGAATATATATTTAAATGTTGCATAATATTTACAGGCATGGTTCGTTCTAACAT